>JANTCA010028004.1:0-15731 GCA_024741275.1 Chironex yamaguchii | reverse complement strand
CTATACTTTCATTTACAGTGTAAGACGTCTATACTTTTGTTCACAGTGTATCGACGTCTATACTTTTGTTTACAGTGTAATGACGACTATACTTTCATTTACAGTGTAAGACGTCTATACTTTTGTTCACAGTGTATCGACGTCTATACTTTTGTTTACAGTGTATTGACGTCTATAGTTTTGTTTACAGTGTATTGGCGTTTACACTTTTGCTGACTGTGTATTGACGTTTATACTTTTGTTTATGGTGTATTGACGACTATACTTTTGTTTACAGTGTATGGACGTTCACCCTTTTATTTACAGTGTAATACGTCTATACTTTTGTTAACAGTGTATTGACGTCTATACTTTTGTTTACAGTGTATTGACGTCTAACGTCCAAGTAGCAAAAACATGTTGGGTAACCTTAGCATCAGTTAGCTGAAGTACTTTCCGTTTTCTAGCATTAGTATAATATACTGATATTCGCGTTTCCTGCCTATATACTTTGAATGTCCTAGTAAAGTCCTAGTGATTATAAGACTATGATTTATGACTTCTTATGTTTATAGATGTCTTTTACATATTCATTCATCACTATGTTTCGGTGTCGTTAATGCCTTTTTTTTCGCTGTTTTAATCCTAATCATCTTATTCACCGCCAGGATGTTTTTATTATGAAATTATCATTGATTTAAAATCTAGTAAATAACGGTGGCCCTTCGGTGAAATAAATAGACAAAGGTAAACATTTAAATTGGTATCATTGGATTGGGAAAGAAGAAAGTTACATGTTTTGTCATCATTTCGCAATGGTGGTCAAATCCTAGCACGCAACTACTGTATTTAAGGTTATTCATACAAGTTTCAAAAAAATCTTTTCGTATGAAAGACTGTAAGATGTACTTGACAAAAGAGACATCCTGATTGGCCATTGAAAGGTAATATTACGCCTTCAATTTGAAGAGGACATGAAATATTTCTGGAAGAGTACTTTTCATGTCATTTTTCCTTCCTGTGACCCTGCCTTCACTTTCCAGTGCTGCAACAAGATTTTAGACAAGGAGGAACCTAAACGAGAGATTTCATCTTGTCTGAGCAGCGTGAATACTCCTTTTACGGTCTAATGGATGCTTGAACTAGGTGGTTTATTGTTTTAACTGGTTTTTTCTTGTAAACCGGAAAACGATTAGGTGAAACACCAACTTGTCAACACGCGGAGAATGTTATTCCCCCACATAATTGCACTTCGATTCCAAGCTAACGACATTGAACACGTGAGTAGAGTGTGTCATACCGCTGTACTATCTGCCATCTTAGCTAGTCGAAATGCAATAAGTTTCACCAGGATATCTGATACTTTTACATAGGAATTCGTGCTTTATTGTAAAAAAACTAACTTGTAAAGAAATGGAAATACCAAAAAATGTCATTGGTAAGCCGACAGCTCAGCGGTACGTTTGTAGTTATAAGGAGAATCGAAGGGTAGGGTAATATTCATTCATGCTTAGTACAGTTAGACTGGTAACTTGTAAACGATTTCAGTACTAACAATGATCTTGACGGAGTAGTAGAAAAGTGGTTAAACAGAAAGCAAAACCACAGTTCAAGTACATAAAAATGAAACTGACTATTCTACCGGAGCTAGAAATGACTTCATGTGTGGTACTTGTCTTGTAGAATGTTAAAATCAAACTGCAGAAACAGTCCTTATTAGGTGTTAAGAATATGGAATTTGAAGGCTGATGAAAGGAGTTCCCTTTAACGTTGTGAAAATTAAATGAATTCAATGAAACTTTGTCATTAAAGCTTATATTCTCTGCGGTGATTTTCTAATTTTCCACCTGACAGTTGATTTTTCATCTCTACTAAGCCCTGGACATCGTGTGATTGCTCTCTACAATGGACATATTCTGAGCTCCTTTCAATAGCTACAGCTCAATAAATGAGACGTAAGGACGTTTGTGTGATATTTGCATAGAGACGTCTGGCAAAATAAATTTAAAAAGGTCAGACTATTTTGAAAAGAAAATTCGTCGTCATTTGGAAGTCATTGGAAGACTCAATTTGATTCAATCTGGATGCTCTCTATGTTAGAAAAGTAAACTGAACTAAAACGAGTTTAGTATCCTTAATCAATATAACTGAAAATTTATCAAACGTGCATGGATATGTGCGGTAGATGTTATTCTGATGACAAAGCCACAAAAATATTTATTATAGCAAACTAATTTCCCGAATAAACGATTTGGATTCTAAGATTCACTCAAGTCGGTGTCTATGTTCTTCACAAATAAGAATAGCACCTTAGACTGTGCACAAAACGTAAAGGGTCGACTTATTCATTTATCTGAGATAATGATCGTATTTTCAAAGTTTGTGTAAATAGTTCCTCGATATAAGTCTTTTTTGTAAGTTAGTAAGCATACAAATCTTGGGTTTAGTATCAAAATAGAGACTGCTCATAATATTGTTCTTCATGGAATTGCATAATTCGAAGTTGTGAATGTACAACGTGTGATTTTGTAAAGTGATGTATTAATTTCATTGCTCTTTACTGTCAGATAAAATAATGCTCTTTGATACGAAAGTAAACAAGTTGTTTTCATCGAGCGAGATGTATGTACTCCGTTTCTTAATATTAAAACAACATAAAATGATTTGAATCAATTTAGTCTTTTGAGTCCATTGCACTGGCATTATCTTATTTGTGCTTTTTTCTTGTTGATTTTCGTATCCACGCTTTCCAGGACTTACTAGACTAACCACTCCTAACCACTCCGTTCTTTGCTTCTCCTAACCACTCTCTAGCCATTGCCTTCCTTTTTTTGTCGTATGTTGCTACCTCTAAATATTTACGATCTCCAATATTCTGTAAGTAGGGTTATGAAACAGCAAAGAAATTTGTTTGTAATAGTTAGAAGTCTCGTTCGTTTTCTATTTCCACGAGCAAAAACATAAAAAACGTCTTCTCCATCTGTCATAATATCATTATTAATACACATCAAGATGAGTCCATTTCGTCTTCCATTGTGCTTCTTGGCCACGTTTTTAGTCTATATGAGGTAGAAATCGATCTCTTATACTCATATGTTGTCATTAGGAGCATAGCAAGGCGCATCTGTGACTGCTATGTTTAGAAAAGCACTTTGATCCACCAATTCCAATTCTCCAATAATATTAGAAGGGACTGCATTAGAATAGTTTTCTTTCCAGTACTTCTCCCACGTGTTTATCTTGACACCTATTTGTCCTAGATATGAAAGTTCACTTTCATAGAAGTGGGAAAACTTCATGAATTCCTCTTTCCGTGTCATAACTAAAATGCACTTGGAATAATGTATACGCTACTTAGGATAATACAAGTTCCTGTTAAAAAGCTGTCATTCAGTTCGTAGGGCAGATGATCTATGGATCTATGGTATTGTAGACACATGCTTTTAATATCTTTTCACCGAAAGTAATTCGGCATTCTTACAATTTGTTTGCCTCTTGTAAATTCCAGGAAAAAACCGAATGGTATCCACTTCCTTTGCCATAGCTATTGTTTTGTCATCTCAACTTTTGACGGGTTTTATGCACATTTTGGGGAGATGTGCGGCCTTTCTCTTCAATAAATTGATCTGTTGCAGAGGTTTCATGCATAGAAATTGAATGGATTTTTATAATCAAGAAGCTTAGTTAAGACATTCATAATAACGATGAATGCAAAGGACCTAGAGACAAACAAGGCATAGAAGATGCAACATCATATACCTATCCGGCAATTCTCTAATGCTTATCCGATACTCTAAATTTTGCGAGCAAGTTTTTCACCTGAAAGCTCATCACTGGTGACTATAACATTGTCAAAGTCGTTTATAGATTCTGTTTTGGTAGTCAGTATATACGTTATTATAAGGGCAAGCTCTTCTTCTCTACTGCAATCAAAATGTTACAATGATACATTGCTGATTTAATTTTTTGTTTCTCGGTAAATAGACTTTGTCCTCAATTTTTGTTTGTTGCATTTTACCTTCATTTCCGTGAAAATCGTCAGTGTTTATGCCAAATTTTAATAAAGATTAAAGTTTTTGTCTTTGAAGTAAGATTTTAAGTAGCATTAACAGGTGGTTACCTTTAAAAATAATCAACTTCAATAAGCTGGCAGTCAAGTCATTCCACGCTCTTCAGTTTCATTAAATATTTTCAATAGTACTGAATTATGGAAGTGAGGTGATCATTGTAACCACAGATGCTTCGAAACCGGGTCTCACGAGCGTAAATCAGGGATGATTATCCACCCATATTATTTGGTGTCTGTCTTTTGGGGTATACTTTTACGAGAGTCACATGTTTGTATTTACAAGACATCCATTTATCGCCATTTGCACTAGTTTTATATAGAAGAGAAAGGGTGTTCTCGTTTAAAGAATAGAAAGTTTTCTTAAGATCAAGGACCTGTCAACGGTCAGAGGTTCTTATTCAAATCGGGTTGACAGAATGAAAAACAGAAAGATTTTTATCTTGTATATATCTATAACAGTGAAAGCCAGCCTTTGTATCCCTGTGAAAACTTAATGTTAGTTTTGGTATTTGATGAATGGTTAATTGATTATGATTTTCTATATAGATGCTGTTAATAATTGCCCGCTGCTTTAAATAGCCTGTGTTTTGTCAAGTATTGTAAATATGACGACGTGTCCGAAAATTTGTTTATGATGCTTTATATCATTTGAATGTGGCACAGGGCCAACATTCATCCCACTGTTTCCTCGTTATGTAGCTTGCTCATTGCAACATTGAACAATTGGAGAAGGATAACATTCATTTCGACTTATAAAACTCGATGAGAACCTGATTTAATACGATAGTATTGCAATTGAGTAACGCGAAGTCAATGGTTAACCAAAAGGAACCTTGGGGGTACGTCACGGTGAATTGTATAATGACTACTATTGTTCCGTTAACCAATCAGACCTTCTTTATTTATTTCCTTTAGTACATTGATCCAATCACATTCACTTCCTTTGTCTGTCGCGAAAAGCAGGATGCGAGGAGATATAAAATAAAAACGGAGGTTACCGGAAACGCTCTTTTCCCCAAGACAGACGACATTGGTACACTCACAGACATAAATAAATAATCTGTTATTTATAACAGCTCCTTGGGTACACTCCGTGACCAAAAATGGACTCCTTTGAACATGTAAAATTTTAATTAGTATTAATGGTTCAGAAAGTGGAAAAACATTGCTGTTACATACAAAAACTAAAGAATACAGCGTAAAAAATAATATCGAATGTAGCATAAGTCAAACTGATCATTGATCTAAAGAAGGGTGTCTCCTGTTGACAAAATGGGTTTTCCCAAGTTACAAAACAGTATACTCCTAAATTCTTCTCAAGATCTCTGCCCCAGATCTCCTAATAAACCCGTTTCAGCTGAAATTCTAGATCCGCAATTGTGTCAAAGTCAAGGTGATTGACACTCTCCGACAACACTGTGCCATAATATGTTGGGGGCCTGCGTGTATAGTGTCTGTAGCTCTCGACCCTAGCTCAACAATGCAAGAAGAACTTACAGTTGAAAAGAGATTTGCTAAACGTTATCCAGACGCTAACGTTTACCCAGTCGTCTAATTGAAGTTTGCCAAATTAAGAAAAAAGGAAGGTTTAACCGTGATCTTTTCCCCAACATTCTTGTGAAAATGACTGGTGCAATATCATAGACTTGATCGGTCGGTGGATTTGCCCTGATGCCTGTAACGAGTTTGGTAACATGTTAAAGGAGAGGGCCTCTGCGTAATTGATCGTGCAAATCTTCATGCCACCCTTCTCTTCCAGACAGACCACAACAATAACAGTGACTGGAAAATTTGTACGGTGAACAGATCATAACCGTAGCAGTCAAGCACAAAAAAATCGAGTTAAAGGACTGCCGACAGCTAACCAGTTTATTTTTTCTCACTAAACTAGGAGTTTCAAAAGAGATTAAATGTGCATGTACTGGATCTGAAGATCACTAATTCCTGCTACTTCTCCGTCCAAAAAAGCAAAGAAGGCAATTGTTTGCAGTCACTAGACCTTCCTTTGATTTACAGGTGACTTTATTATTATAGTTTTACACTACAGCTTCACTTTATTAATCATAAATCAATATTGTCTAAGTTAAAAATCATGTCCACGGTATTGAATTTACCATGTCTTTCTAATGTGACTATTCTTTGTAAGGCAATTGAAAATATCTTTAAACCCAACAAGTGGTGGCTCTTTACCACCAGGTCTTGTAGGAGTCTCAAGGCAGTGCTGTTGGGTACGGGTAATTGCGCCACTTCCTACCACACAATCGGTTAAGCTCAATATTGCCAAGATCTTACTAGATGTCTTTAAATATGAAGAGCATATTTGGAAGGCTGATAAACACTTCAAATAGTAGCTCATTTGATTGGACTCCGAGGCGACTTTGGCAAGTTTCTCTTTTATCTTTGCCTTGGGGACAGCTGGGACACTACTGGACTGAGTTTAGCACAAGGAGCATAAACCGATACACATTCAACACTTAAATGGAAATATGAATCAATGAAAGCGCTTTACAGAATAAAGTTCGTGCAGGAACAGTAGTCATGATATTATACAAATGGTGATCACATTAATGTAGCCCACTCTCACGCTGCTTAGCAACACTTGCCATGAATAAGCACGTTGTCACGTCTTTTAAAAGTCTACAAATTATAATATTCATACTTACAACCCTAGAACAGATTACCAATGCAACCAAAAATGTATGGGTAAGAATGCATTAAATGATCAGCAAGAATCATATACGTCATTCATATCAAAAAAGCGCATTATTTCCGGCATTTATATTCCAAAAGGGCTTGAAAATTCAAGGCTCTTAACGGAAATTATTAGGTTGAAGGCAGTAGATTGTTAAGAAAACTAGAAAAACACATGTCTTGTAAGTGTCTACCAAACAATACATTGTTGTAAAATTCGGAATAAATCCTAAATACTTTTAGTACAATCAAACCTTCTCCTAGTCGTTATTAACATAAATTGCCTTGATAACGTGAGTCGTTTAGTTTTTACTTTACTGTCTTTCATATTATCTCTGTAAGAACACAGTAAATGTAAGCTCTATATACATCAACTTTGTGGCTGTTGGTTACGCCCTGGATGGTGGTATTTAATGCTATCAGATTGCATTTTGATTTTTGAACGATCCATGTGAGAAGTCTTACCAGTTGAAACTCCTCGTTATTTTTTACCTTTTATCTATTATCTTATTGGACATTTAAATATTTAATATTATTAAAGATTATGACATAAGAAATGAAGTATTTTTTAGCAAATCCAAACAAGTGCTCGGTACCTTAGTGGATGTTTCATCCTTAGCAAATGTAATACTTCTGAGTCCTCACACAATGGATTAACACTTAACTTTCTCGTCTTTTTGCTGTAAATTCCCTGAAAAATGAAAGCTTGCAGCTTTCTGATAATCAACTGTCCTACAACCAAATTCAACGACGAGACGAAAATGCCACTGTAGAAATAAGGTCTTAAAATTTGAGTTGAATGGTACAAAGCCTTTACTGTACATTTTGTTAGAATGAGTAATTTCCTCGTACATCAACATCAAAAACCTAAGTTTAGACAGTTCTTCTTTACGTATGTCAGCATTGAGTAAATTCAAAACGATTTTCATGAGCGCAAGCTAAAAAGGAGAAACAAGAGCGAATTCAAGTTTTTACTTAAGAAGATACAATATTTTGATTTTAAAATTGTAAAGTATCAGTCAAATGAATACAACATTATTGCTACAGAATCTTTTCTTAAAACATTAGAACTTCCATACGTACTATATTGAAATAAGAGCAGCACAGGCAAAACATGTATGTATTCTAATTTCATCAACAATTAAAAGCTAATGAGCAAAAAATGAATATTCATAATGTTTTGTATATCAACTTCCTAGCTACTAACTAAAATTCTTACACACTACAATTTTCACGTTTGTGGCAATTGCTTTGATCAAAGATCATCTCCTTAAGGCGATTACTGTACCAAGAACACACTAGTAGTGCCATTGAGCAAACAGGTACGATTGAACACAAAGCTGGAAATGGTTTGTCTCTAGCTTGATACAGTAAAGCAATTGCAAAAGCATATGAGCTGACCATAGTTACTAAATGGATCGGCGATTTGAAGAAACGAAATGAAAAATTTGCCACAAGAGCACCTACAATTACATCACCAGTACCAATGAACACGTGCGAGTCTGGTTTTCCAAAGCGTACTGAAAACATGGTCGGCAAGTCCCATTCGCTGTTATAGTAAAGAAATTGACACAATGTGGAACAGTTTGCCTGAGCACTGAATAAGGATGACGTAACAGGAATGTTTATTTCCATTAAAAGTAAAGCATCGTATAAAAATGCGGTCCAAACAAATATTTGTAAGTAAGTAAAATTTCGAAATTGTATATGAGCCGTCATTATGGTACAAAATAGTATAATAATATTGTTGAGAATCCATCTGAAGGATGTTCTCGCTGATAGTAACCAGATTGCAAATACTGCGATTCCAATAAAGCGACCAATTCTGTTTTGAAAGAAATATGTTGACACACTATAAATAAATGTGAGTATTGCTCCATGTTGAACGAAGATCATTATCAATGGGTGTTTTCCAGCAACTACGGTGCTAAAAGCCATCATACAAAAATATAAAAGTGTCAAAAGGGAATATATTATATATAAACGTAGTCGACGAAAGCGGTTATTCCTTACGTCCACTGTTTGTCCTTGAGTTAAAACTTCAGTTATCCTCATTTTGTACTCTGAAGATTTGGGAACTTCGAAGAGGCTGTCAGGTATCTTAAGAAGTCTAGAATCGCATGACCAAGACTGTGTCAGTCGCTCGCTATAGATTGCACTAATGAAAATCATGCTTGTTATTGCAAGATCCATCACCCAAAAATTGATATCAAAATCTATCATCACATTAAAGTTGCCTTCGTTAGTTAACGCAGCCATCTCTGTAATTCACCACCGAAATGATAGAAAACAGCTCTATCTAAGTGTTCATTGGGAGCCCAATATGTCTTGTAATGTGATACCTGTACACGTTTTGCTAGCGTGGATACCTGTCTCTTAAGTACTTTATCTTTCATATGAACCTGTACAAAAGGTCATAGTTTCAAATAATTGAAAACAACAAGAAAATCAAAGCAATTTTTCACTTAAAGAGTCAGTGTGATATTATAGGCGTGGTAGAGTAGCAAGGACATGATGAATCTGTTGCTAAAGAAATGTATAAAAATAAACATGAAATGTGTTTTAGGATAAGAAATGTCTATAATTACATAGCAACAGCATGGATAGCAACCTTTATCCCTCGATAGAAATCCTTAGATATGATGCTCTTTGTCTTAACTAGAGGATCATTTGATCAAGTTCTGATGAAAGCTAGAATAAATCACTTAAATCCTTCACTTTGTACTCTACCAAAACCTAACACCTGGATAAAGATTTCAATTCGCATTATCATTTGGATATCCTTGTTGCTAAGCACCAGGCCAGACATTTGAAGTACAGTGTCATGTTGTATGATTTAGTTCTTTGTTGATGCCGGCCTTGAATCCAAGTACTTTTCACTTAACTTATTAGCTAAAATGATTGCCTTTTTGCTTTTTAACTTAGTCATCTAACTATTGAGAGAGCTCCTTAACTAAATAATTCCTTCCATACAATTTAGTTTGCTTCTATGTTCTTGTATGGTATTTGAATCCTCTGTATTAATCTGTATTCTGAACTTGTATTTTTATCGTTTGTTTAGTTACTCTCACTAAATTGTATGTAGTGAATTTGAAATGAAATCGAATCAAACGAAATTTGTACGGAATTTTTACTGCGTAATATAGTGGAAACCAAATACGGGGTTAAAATTTTCGGGTAATACACATTGAAACCTGTTGTTGTCACTCGCATCGTGGAACGCTTGTTCTCCAGTATTGGGTTGGTATGAGATATCTAGCCACGTGACCTTCAATTGCAAAGGGCCTATCTGGTGAACAGTTTTTATCCAAGCATGCCAATGTGTTCTGTTATATGTGAGCAACTAATTTTAAATACTTGATTTAAGGATTAATTACAAAAGAATTTTAATGTGTTTTCTGAAATATTAAGAAGGGATGGGGTGGAGATTCTCGATAGAAGCAAGTCAATATGATAATAAAATACTAAAGACTAATTTTAAGTAGTTTAGTGAAAATTCCTTATACAAACGTGTATAATAAAATGGAGGCATCGTTAGCAGCAAATTAAATAAGTCATTGAGCACTAGCTTTTTTATATTTTCAAATCTGCGTACTGTAAAGTAAGATGCTTAGATGCTCACTTGCAACTTCCTCAATTCAGTCTTCTGACTAATTTCTCCTCAGTTCCAGTTTCTGTTGCAGAGCGTAATTACACTGTAAACGATTGCAATTTGTTGATGTCACAATTCTGCTGGCTTGTATCCAACTATCCGTTTGGGTGATAGTTCTCCTAAACTACCAAAAATACAGACCATCCATCTCCTATCAATAATAATTAATATTCTGAATATGCTAGTTTAGCTTAGGTAGAGATGGGAAAAATCAGATTAGAATCTTCTGAAAATCTCTGGCACTCTTTATGGTCCCCATACCTACTGTATAAGTATCTATCCGTTTGTCTGTCTGTCTATCTATGTATTCCCATCAGCTAAGCACCAATTCAAAAACTCATAGAACGCAAGTAACCCCTTAAACGTTAATATATTATCAATGACACGGGAAAAAGCGATTGCTAAGCAGGTTTGAAGGAAATTAACAAAAAATGGATTATTTTAAAACTCAATCCAAAAGATAACTCGGTTACAAAAGCCAAATTAGCAACGTGTCGCCACATGATTTTTTTAGCCCTTTCCACTTGAAATGTTCGTAATAGTCCCTTCTCTTGTTTTTTTCATAAACACTATGCAGATTGACACTCCCTAAAGTATTACGTCAATCAGTATTAAAATATCCATTTAAGCATGATGCAAAAGTTCATGTTGAAACAAAGAAAATACATCCAGGAAAACTTTGCCAACAAGAGATCTGTTATATTGTTCGTAATAAATAAAATGAAACAATTGTAGAGAATGCTGGGTTGAGAAATTTAACATCCAGCTGCTGCTTATTAACTTCAATGGACACACTCTTGATGACTCATGTTTTTTGCTATAAGGAGCAACTCAACTCTGCTTTAGACTAGTACTTTTGTTAGCAAGGATGTCATGTTATTCTTATTCATCTTTTTACTGAAGTTTCTCCAAAAACGAACAAGGTGAACTGAAAACTCAAACCACTTGTGGATCAAGATCTTATGGATGGGTTCCGACATAAACTAAGGTACAGGTAAGAGGTACTGAGATCGTATTTGTCAGAAAAACAAAGTGAATACGGAGTTGCAGATCATGAGTGTGCAACCACCGTGTTAAGCAAAGGTATGACTTTCCTTCCGATTTAGGGCATACGTAATGACCTAAACAAATTTCAATGCTTAGCGGATATTAAAAATAAGGACAATACAGCCAAAATCCAGTATACATGTACAACGAGATGCATCCAACTGGCTGTCAGAGGTCTCGTATGTGTTGGCTCCCAAGTGGCGTGGTCATAGGGAGGAATGGGAGCCAGGTGTCCCCACGTTGGGCAAACGATGACCCTCAGGACTTCTTCAACGTCTGTTTTATAGAATAACAGTCACGAAATTATCAAAATCTCCTTTTCTCTAGAAACATAAGTTCGCCCTGAAAATTTGCGACATTGTGCTCAAAACATGCTTAAAAGCTTTTTTCGTCTGACACTCTTCAGAGTATGAAACGTCAGAAAGGTAAGTATATGTATATGGTAACCTATTTATACGAAACATGTAGCAAAACTAGCCAATCCTAGACAATGTCGCCAATCTTTAGCGCAATGTCGTAAATTTTCAAGGCGATTTTTGTTTTGTACAGCCCTGTACCATAAAAAGATTGTTCAAACAGAAGTTCAATGTTTCTTTTAGACAAATTTGTGTACGATCGACTCTGCATATCATGAGCTTGTGAAGTGGCTCTTAGAAGTTTTTTATCTCTATCTTAAAGTCTATACAAGTAAGTGTATAAGAGATCCATTCTCTTTTGCCACTTTCAGCTAAACCCTTTCTCTTGGTTTCTCTAGGACATCATTTATTCAATATTTACCAATTTTCGTGTTACACAATTATTTTTGAGAGGGTCCCCATCGACGTGTCGTACCTGGTTCTCACAACTGCAAATCTAACGCATTTCCTACTGAACTAAACTGCTCACAAGAAATTGTCGAAAGGCTATTAGTCTGCAACCTCGATCGTCCACTCATATTACTGAGTGTATGTGTATTGACATATACGCTGACAAGTGTCATATTTTTTGTACCCACAAGGCATCCTTTTAATGTCGTTTGCACTATTTTCACTCAGTAATAGACCAGTGGCGTAACGGAGGCAGCCGGGGCTCTTGGGAATTTTTCAGTTCAGGGCTCCCAATATATAAGCATGAATTCGAAAAAGGCCTAATTTGAATTCGAGATATTCTTTTGCATATTCTGCATAGGCTCCTATGGAAGAAATACTGCAAAACTAACATCAAAGAATCGCAAAAGACAACCTATTAATTTGGTCATAACTACAATGTTTAATTTAAGCGTCTCTTCGCAACAAAACCCTCTACATAAACATGAACAGACTTGCTTAAATGATAAGTAGTAGTTGAAACATTAGAAAATAGTTAAAAGCTAAAAAGTAGGCAATGAATTGGTGTTTCTTTACATTATCTACAAAGATAGAATTTGTCAAAGTCAACGTCCTGGAATTATGGACGGTGGAGCATTGAGGGGGCAAGCAAATTTTTTGGGGGGCTAAACATCCGAAAAAAAAGTAAGGCAATTCTTTGTAAAGTCTTAAGTACATTTTGGACACTATTAGAGCGTTCGGACGTGAATTTAATTATTCAATCTTCTTGCAATTAAATGTAAATGTTTTTCTGTCTGCGTGCATTTAGAGAGGTAATGTCTTCGATTAATTTCTGTTTGTCCATATTCTCAGCCTCGGCATTCTCTGTCGAAAGAATGGCTAACCCATCGAGTTTTTCTTGTGAAATTTTTTATCTCAGGTATGTTTTGATCAATCTCAGCTTTGACAAAGATATTTCTGCCGTTGCAACTGTGACAGGGATTGTGACAAATAAAATGAGCAGCGTATCAACTCTCAGAATGATGAGCTGACGTGGCTTTCCAGCGTCAAACGAATGACATCGGAAACCATGTCTCTCTGAGAAATTTCATCTCTGGATTCATTTACAAATGATATCATCTTATAACATAAATCTTCCATAAAACCCTTTGGATACTGCTTTCGGATGAGTTCTGCTCCCTTTTTAACCGATCTTCATCTGCTTTTGACATTATCGATGGACACAAAATATTGAAAGTTGATGTTACCATATTTTGATCCTCAAATCCCTCTGTTAATTGCATTAGGGCAGTGTCGACTGCCTTGTAAAATACATGGGCTTTAAATGCCTGTTCTGCAAATTCTAATCTTTCATCAAAAGATGACTTATCAACTTTACACCTAATTTTGCGAGATCTGTTTTGCTGAAACTGAAGTGAGGAACTCCAAGATTCAGCAAGAGCAATTCCTGTTATGAACACTGAATACCATGATCTTGAACAATTTAATAATCTTAAAGCAGCGGATAGATCACATTTTGGTGACTGTAACTCGTTTGATGTGGAATTTATTGCTCTCAAAATTCTCTCTCATATAGCAATAAACAAGACGAATTCAAACCTGTCAATTTGCAATTTCAGACTTCTTGCAGTGTCTCTCTCTTGTCTGTTTTTTGAAGTCAGAGACAATTGTGTCAAATTTCGCATCATACGTGGATATCTACCCCAAACCGCTTGCACTGCATCAATTCACGAACTCTATTGAGTAACAGAGTCTTTTCATTGCTAGAGATCCTTGCATGGATTCGAGTTTAAGATCATCCCACCTATTTAGTGACGAGCCGCAAAAATTAAAAACATTACTTACAACACATTTTCATTCTCCGTTACTGAGATTACTGCATCTTTGATAACTAAATTCAAATTATAACATCCACAATGAACGAATGGTACTGGGACTTCTACTAACTTTTTAACAAGGGCCTGCACACCTGCGTGAATTCCGCTCATAACGCTTGCACCATCATAGCCTTGTCCTCGCAATTTGTAGAAATCAATTCCAAGATTCTTTACAAGTTTTTCCGCCGTTGATGCTATTCCTGTGGTATTTGGGTCAGATATTTTGATGAACCCTAAAAAGCTGGCTAACCCTTGTAATATTACTGGTAGAATCAAATACCAATGACCAAAACGGACCTGCGTTGATTTTTTGCACCAAGGAGGCGTTCACAAATTTTGCAAGGAGTTGAATCAGCTCATTCTGGATTTCTGCACATAAATAGTTTGTAGCTCTTGTTAGCAGAGATATTACCTAAGCAAGAACTTCATCATACTGGGCCATTAAGGCAACTAAACACATAGAGTTCCACATTCACAATATTGTCAGGGGTGTGCTCGTTATCCCCATGAAATGCCAAGTTTAATGTTGCCAGAGCTAGAACTATTGAAATCAGGCGACGAAGAACTTTCACCGAAAATGAAGATTTTCGCCTGACTTCCTTCTCATTTTCTTCATCAAAACCTTTCCTGACTTCCATTTCATATATACGGCAGACGTTTCTGTGTGTATGTGAGATTTTTAATCATAATTGATTTTGTCAAGAATGTTGTGGCTAGATCCTGGAATGCCGTTTACCCAGCCCGGTTGGACACTATAATTATGGGCAGTGCAATCAGCAAACAGCCAAAAACCTTCACAATATGGCCTTTTTAATTCCAAGGACTAACAAAGCCGCCTTGAAAATTTGCGACATTGCGCTAAACTCATGCTTAAAAGCTTTTTTCGTCTCACACTCTTCAGAGTATGAAACGTCAGAAAGGAAAGTATATGTATATGGCAATCTATTTATACGAAAAATGTAGCAAAACTAGCCAATCATAAACAAGAAAGGAAAAAAAAGAAAGAGAAAATAAAGAAACAAAACATTATTGAAAGAAGCCATAGGGAGAAGGTCAAGATGTCTCTGTCTCAGAATCTGAATCAGACGAGTTTCATGGAAGTACAACTTTGACTGCCAAAGTCTCAATACTTCTGAAGAAATGGCGATCGATGGCCTTTCCACTACATAAAGTGACAGAAATCTAGCAAAATTGGAGCCTGGAATCAATGTTTCTGAAGGTAGACCGGAGTTTGATCTTAGCAGAAATTTTGCCACTGATCGGGGACATTTTGAAGAAGATATCGGAACTGCATCGTTGAAGAGGAATATTATTTACCATGGGCCTTGCAGACGAGACCACCCAGGTAGTTTTGAAATCTTTGATGACAAAGGGGATGTATCTTACGACAAGTACACAGAGGGAATGAAAATTCCAGGACTATGGCTTTGTTAGTTAAACAATCCTTTTGTAGTCCAAAACTTGAAAATTGCCTTGAAAATTTGCGACATTGCGCTAAAATCATACTTAAAAGCTTTCTTCGTCTGACACTCCTCAGAGTGTGAAACGTCAGAAAGGAAAGTATATGTATATGGCAACCTATTTATACGAAACATGTAGCAAAACTAGCC
>JANTCA010027993.1:0-22161 GCA_024741275.1 Chironex yamaguchii | reverse complement strand
TGTCCACAGTGTGAATTTGTTTTCAATTGTAACTAACAAATTTTGGTAGTTATATATTTAAGGCTATTTTCTTGTAGCAGCTTTATCGAAGATAATAATAATAATAATAATAATAATAATAATGACAAGAGAACTTCAACATCAATGTACTAATGGACCAGAGAAAAACGGAACAAAGCATTAACAAGTTTGAACGAAACTCTAGTAACACACAGCAAACAGAACAAAGGACGTCTAACGACTAAGTCATTACACGAGTCCCACATGCTAGGCAAACACGTTTCTTAGCTGAAAAACGACATCTATCCTCAAATAAGCTGATAGATGAAACTTGAAGTACTCCGAGAGATCAAACCTCCGCCAAGCCAGTATAATTATTCAAACATCAGGGGTTTTCCTCACGATGATTTCCTTGCTAGTCACTTTCATGCAGATATCATTACCAAATTTGCTAACTGGGTTATCCCTCATTAGCACTATAAAGGTTTCGTTGCCTAAAAAGTGATCCAAAATGCAGGCTTTCTTTCGGAACTTCTCCCAAAATTGGTCATTTGTTCTTTATCCCAAGTCAGAGACCCGGAAAATTTCGTCAAAGTCCAGTCATACGTTTTTGAGTTATCGTGCTAACGAACAGACAGACGGACAGACAAGCCCCGAGAAAAACATCCTGGCGGAAGTATTCGAAATGGAAAGTCTACCATGAAAAAAGCACAGTCTGCTTTTAGTAATTGAGACGCGTAGATGAAGGGCGTGATCACTAGGTATTTTGTTGAACTGTGGCATTGTCAAGACATCTTATGTAATACGTAAGACATGGTAGAAATTCATATTGAGCAACAATTATTGATTTCTTTTATGTTGGCTTTGTAACAATAGCTCAATTCACGGCAACTTACAAACTACAGAATCTTACAGTTACAATGATCGAAAACTAGAAACACGAGTGACCTTGCAAGTGAGATTGGAAGCCAAACTTAAGCCCCTGAGGTCCAAGTGTTGATTTAAAAATGTGTCATTTTTCTTGATGATTAGTCATTATGATGGCCAGTTAACATCGTGTTTATCACTACTGCTTTGGAAGTTTTTGGTGTATATTGATAGGTTCGTTCAGCTTGTACTGTGTTGCTTACATTTTAGCTCTTTTCTAACTTATTCTAAAGCAGCATTTTACGCGAGTAATGAATAAGATATGCGTTCTATTGATATGGTTTTTCTGCTATCTATTTTGTGAGAATGTACGTGGAAGCCTAGGAGCGTGGATCACGCTTGAAAATGGGGGGCGACAAAGAGGTCAGTGGGTAGGCAGGAAGACTTGTCAAAGTACATCGTAGCATTGAATAACCGGAAACGTTGATTCTGCTTAAAATGCGATTTATTTTCGTGGTATTTATTGAAAGTAATTATAAAACTTAATTGATGTTTTGCCTTGCCTTGTTGGGTTTTTTGTCTAAATGTTTCTGGAATATGGATTGATTGTGTTAAGGGTGAAGCTGGGGATTTTTTTGCCAATGAGTCGACCCAAATGGTGTTTTCCTACTGTCTGTTAAGATTGTCAAGTTGAAACTATTTTCAGGACCTCCAAATATATTTAGTTTCCATGTATGTAGTATGACAGGATACTGCTGCTAACATATGCTACTAAAAGTCTCCGCAAGAACCATGCCCATGCTTTGAAGTAAGCCACATTTTTAGATGGATCTGCTTCATGTTTGAGTATGGTATTTGTGGTCGTTGTCATCAAAGCCGTAGACGTCTTACCGTTGTCGTGTCTGGTAGTATCTAATCTTAAGAATTTATCTAATCTTCAGAATTCTTGCAAGTCGTAAAGTGTAACTGAACTTTTCGAGTAATTTCCGGTCTGGTTTCTTAGGCGAAAAATTTCATAGTGCTAAAAATTCGAGGAGTAAAAATAAACGTTCGTACGTTGGAATTTTTAGTTAAAAGCTGACTTTTTAACCACGCGATTAGAAATTTGATGCAGCATCATAAACCGTTATTTTAAGGAAAAGCCATATGTTTAATAATTCTACCGTTGCTTGATATTTTTAGGTATTGCCGATGCGGAGTTATAAAAACCCATTCGACATCCCAAGAACCAATATCGTGAAACATTTACAACGAATGAGGGTAAATTTCTTTCATTTCTCACCGTCAAGTGCCAAGCTGCAGGACGAAGGTAAGTGTTATGAACAAAACTTGAGAGGATGTGTTTAAGGATTCGCGTACCGTGTCCCGTCTCACGCTCCTGTATATTTTGATTTCGTTGCGGCACGGATAGGCAGAAATTCCACGGCAATAAGTTAGTAAATTTCACAAAATTGTAGTGCCGTTGGGCTAGTATATAACTATAAAGTAAAATGAGTTTGTAACTCTACCGCCCTTTTGAAGAAGATTCATCCGCGGATGGATCGTTATCTTCTTCAAAAGGGCGGTAACATTACAAATCTGTTTTACTAATGGGTTCGTAGAATAAAGTGCGGGTGAAATTGTATTAACGCTGAATGAGTATGAGTATCCAACGACAGAACTGACGGTTGGAAATCACTGATTTTCTATTCGTGACAGCAATTATGGACACTTCCCTAAATCCCACCGAGTGTGAATTGTGGCCACTCTTTAACCAGTGCAATGAAACGGCATCAGTTGATAGTTTGAGCCTTAGATTTAAAAGCCTGTCTTGAAAATTCCTGGTGATGACCGGGTCTTTAATTTCCCGTCCTCGGTTCTTCATACGTGTGACGCGTATGCCAATCTGCCTTGAATGACAATTCACTCGTGCGCTTGACTTTGAAACATCCCGACTTTTTTATCGAAAACATTAGCTCTAGTGTATGGCTTTTGTTGTTGTAATAGGAATTCTATTTGTGTGTTAGCATGGCGTGTATATTTCTTGGATCTCGATAATAATTTGGAAGATCTGCTTTGATCTTTGTGATAATATTTGATCTTACTAGAGTGAGGTTTACGGGGCAATGTTAATGCCTCGGTGTCATCCCTCAGTGACAGTAGTAATGCGGGTAGGAAGCATAAAACAAAATTCCTGGTCTTGATTAGGGCACACAACACACATTTATTGGCGGCCTTGGTTGACTCTTCACTCTTTTTGGCAGATGCAAGGCACAGTGTATCTATTGCACAAATGGGAAACTATCAGGAATATTTACGTACTTTTCAACCATTGCGTGAGGTGGATCCAGGACAGGCTCGAGTTCATACGTTTGGTAATCCTTTCAAGGTCAAGCAAGATCAGGTAAGAGGGGGAGATTTAGCACTTGCAGTTTAGTAGACGGTTAACAGATATGTCGAGGGTCGAACATACCAATTGCTATTCTGAGATTTTATTTTAAATATTTGTACTGTATTGCTAAAGGAAGCTAGGTTATGTGTCGAATGGTAGCGTGTTAAGAGTGTCTAATTACATCTTGCTGCAAATGGCAAGGTTTTTTTGTACAATGCGTTGCGAAGTAGGTAAAAAATTTGAAAGCACTCCTGCTTTAACAGTGACAACCAATGTCCTTTCACGCTTCCTTGTTTTGAATAGAGTCGTTTTCTGTCGTGATGACCTTGGTATGTCTAAGTTTTGATAAGTTCAACTAAGAATCAGCAGTTGTTAGAACTGTCATCCTCTCGCTGTCGAATGACCTCTTGGTAATAGCAACTTGTAATCGAGCAGCCTCTATCCTAGAACTGGTAACATTCATTACCGGCTAAGCACTAAACGCTTGTACCATCAAGTGCCAAATCACTAGAACTTGAAATGAGATGCTCAAGAGGAGCAAACCTAATGAATCAAACTAGATTGCTCTAGTCAACAAGCCAACAGTTGGCCCTTGAAAGAATTGAGACTGAACACGAAGAGCACAAGTGTTTGTATTCCCCGAGTTTCTTATGTTCAGATGTGTTGGGTTTTTTTGTTCATACTAAGAATATATTTGCTGATTCTGGCCGATATCTATTTTTAGTATTTTATTCCGATAGACTAACACTGTCTCAAGGCAGACGGAAAGACAACATATTAACATTATTGTGTTTACTTGTAGTGCATAACATAGATAGATGCAGTTGGCTTTTGTCGAGATTTTTTGAGTCACGTGTGGTCTCTTATGCCCTAGTTTAACGCCATTGATGAAGCAGATGTCAATGAGGTCATGGGAGGACCCGGACAATCACCATCCCGTAAGAGACCGTCAGATCCAATGACATCTAGCAGCAAACGAAGGAAACGGAATGAAACGCCACCGCCAAGCCGGAGACCTCAAGGACCACCAAATACACCCCCGCCAACTATTGTTGTCAACTTACAGCCGAATGCACAAGAAAACGATAGCACAAAAGGAGAAGACTTGAAGATAAATTCTGTTGGTATTCAGGAGGAGTTAAGAGATGATCCAAGTGATACCGAATCCAAAATGGAAGAAAAAATAGCAGAGAATGGCGAAATAACAAACGACAAAAAACCAGCAAGTAAACTTATGACACAACAACTTCGGAAACTGCAAGATTTGCATCGAGGTAAACAAACACGGACATCTAAAGTAGAGAAGTTCGACTTAGTCAACGGACAAGCGAATAACATCAGTGACGATGCAGCATCACCTATTGTTTCAATTTTAAGGACTAGCCTTGTGGATAACGAGGGTCGAATAAAAATCGAAGCGCATAAAAATAGTTTAAAATCCCCGTCAGAGGATGTGATGGCAAACAGTTCCAAAAGGTCAAGTAAGGTGGAAGTCCTTGTAAATAATATTCGTGTTGTTAATGTTGAAGACAAAGCGACTCAACGAAGGTGTCGTCTTCAGTTACAGCAAGGCGGTAATTCGTTGCTTAGGCTTCAGGCATGGAGAATCATACGTGCATCAAGAGGTGAGTTAACGCTTAATGATGTGTTGGTACTCGTGAATTTTATCTCATTGCGTCTTCTATTAGTTGTAACGTCTTCCCATAAGACTAACACACCTTACAATTTAGGATATGGCCTTGTGTGAGCTTTTAACAATGGATCTGTCCTCATCAGACCCGAAATTGTTTCATGTTATCAGTGCCGCCGAATTTCTCCTGCTGGCACTGTCTGACAGTAATGGCGTGTGTATATCCAGGACGAATTTGTATTATCAGGTGCAGCTGTTACTGAGTAGAGGCAAAAATGTTCGCTACGATAGGAACTCAACTGTGGATAGTGCCTTGATTTATTTTATTTTTAAACCATAACTGCTATTCGTTAAAGTCATCGTCTAAACTTATCAGTTGTGTTGCCCTTAAACTTGCAAGCGAGGCTGGGGAGTTGACGGATGTCTGATGCACGTTAACTGATTTTAGAAGTGTAGTAACTCATTAGGGATGTTATGAAAGGAAGGATGAAACTCGTACTTTGTAAACAAGTAAAAGAACGCCATTCTCTGTGGTCACGTTTAATGGAACGTGTTCTGCTGGCAATCCTTGTGACATTAGTAGTTAAGCTAGCAATTTCATCCCGGGACTGTTGCTCACTTTGTAATCCGGTATGATAACTTCAATGTCAGACTTGTAAGTACTTAACTACGGGTGGCGACTATTTACAGTTAAAGAACTTTTTCTTCTTATTTTAAACATTTAGCAAAGTTACAGATTTTGTAACTACCTTTCCAGTACTGTATTGTTTGCTCATTATAGTATTACATAGTGTTGGTGTAAATTTTGATGATATTTTCCACGTCGTCTATGTTGTCTTTCAGATTTCACGGATATAACATCGCTTATAGAGAAGATATCTGGACCTATTGAAACAAAATACTTTTTCGTCAAGGACTTGATAGAAGAAGCGGAAAAATTTAAATTAGTTTCTCTTGCTGGCAAATTAAAAACATATGCGCAGTCATTACTTGGTAGTACACCATATTTGGCATCAAGTTAGCGTTTCGTTGAAGTGTGTTTTCCAAGCGTAAAGCCACGCAAAGAGCAAGCTAGGCAGCCCGTGCTCCTATTATGAATTTTCACTGTTTTCCAAAATCCGTTCACTAGAACAAGATTTTGTACTGTAGGATAAGGCAAGATGTAAGGGAATCTCTTGCCAGTTTAGTCTGTTGTGTATAGTATACAGTTTATCCTTATCTCCATCTGTAGAATACATTTTAATGTTAAATTTCTGGTTCTCAAACATCTTTTGAATCTGTTCGTCTGCTGTACTACCTTTCGACGAGACTTGTTGCCACCTTATGTTTAAACTGAAATCCATTCGTATTGATAATCCTCAATCGCCAGGTCTTGCAAGAGATGACTATGGGGAGATTTTGTGGGGAAGGATCTATAATTGTTTTTAGTGAAGTTGCCAATTTCCCGTTACATATTACCAAAGTGCACAAAGACAAAGTTTCTTGTCCGCTATCATCTTTGTCTCGTTTTGTTCTCTAAACCGTTTTGCTCAGGGGGTCTCTGAAGGAATCCCGTAGACTCGAGAAAAGGTGTCATTTCTCATGTCTACTTATCTGCTTATTTTGACATCGTGTGTTACCCCAAGTACCGCTCTTTTCTATACTTGAAGAGAGATCTACAGGTGTGCTATAGGTTACAGGTTGTTTTACAAGCCCCACGCAGAATGGATTAAAGTTGGATTCTGGTGTTGGCCACTATGTCTCTATGCCCTTTAGGTCTTTGCAATGGTGGGCAAATTAACAGTTTTCAATGGGTTTTTTGTAATTCTTATATGCCATTAGGGAATCCGAACTTCCAATTTCTCCTTGTCGGCCTTGACAGTCGGCGTTTGACTGTACTGCGAGGGTGTTGTTATGCGTGTTGTACATTTCTGGGTTTTTTTTACCTCTAAGTGACATCAGTGCCCACTGTGTCATCCAAGTGGTATTAACTCGACAAGCATTACTTATGTCAAAGGTGGTGGTGTGGCGTCGAGTTTGATATATATGTAGTATCTCATGATCACTTCGTTTTCCATGCCTGAGATCCTGCGTTTGTTTAAGTGGGTTCTGCATTTTCTAACAGATCCTGCAATTATACTTCCAGACGACACAGTATTACGATACTGCCTATGAAAAGTGCCCACTGTACGTCGTCTCTCAGTAGCCGTTGACAAATGGCATTTGTGACCATTTCATTGCGTCCTTAATGGATCCTGACATTTTTTGTAAGACCTTTGAGCGTATTCTATAACATTTGCAAACAGACTCGACACTGCATGACGATGAACCCAAATGTGTGGGAACGGTTTCCTTTTCTTCGTATTCATATGCAATTGTTGCTTGAAACACTCTGGAATCCCATTGAACCTTCAACACGCATTATCTTTGGTTACCCTGGTCGGGTTAAATATGCCTTGACGAAACCAGAGAAAGAATTAAAGTTAGGCTTTTGAACATTAGCAACACTGAGACCCGATGCCATCCGATGTTAAATGTCTCAGAAAGGTACAGGAAAAAATGTGTTTAAGAACATCAAAAACAACTTCAATGGTTTGGTTTTGGCAGGTGTCGAACCTCTGCTCGAAATGTCTTGAATTGGATGTGTAACAGTTTCGATAAGGGTACGTTCCGTGCACGAGATGTCGTACTTTGATGTTGTAGTCTCCGGTTTGGGGAAGGGCAGAAAACGGAAATTACGAGGTGCTCATTTAAAAAGCATCGAGTTGAACATGGCAGGGCTATCGAACGTTGTATAGTAGATCAAATGCCTTGGCTAAGTCTCTAACCCGTTTACTCGGTTTTTTTCCGTCAATATAGATTGACTGCCTTCTCCAAATCAGCTTGCTCTTTGCTGCAAGGAAAAAACGAGTACTTTTAAATGGCAGATCGAATAGAAATTACCTGGAGGTGTTATGAGGGTAGACAGATGGCAGTGTAAATTTGTAGATATTGTAGAGAAATTGTACAGATGACTGTAATTGTTCCGTCTTATTCATAAGATGCCATGTTTTCTATGCACTTCCAACCAGAAGTCTCGTTATTGATTTCTATCTCGTTGACGCTTGCGTGATTACGAGTAGTATCGGCGGCTGAGGCATTCGTTTTGAAGCATAAACAACCTCACGGATTGTAGCTAAAGAACAGGCATTGCAGATTTTAAATCGGAAGCAGTTTTGGAGTAGGAATTGCGTTTTTTTATGACATCCATCAGAAATTCCAAAGCGAGCAGACGAAGCTATTATAGAGCTTTCCTGACAAATGTGAATGCATTTTAGGACTTCTCGAAAGAGCATCCAGATGTAAAGATGAATTACACTTTGATTCCGAGAAAGCAAAACAAAAGAGAGGAAAAAGCAGAAGGGAAAAACGAAAAGGCCAGACTCCAGAGGAAACCAACAAGACCCTGACACCGACGCTATTGATTATTTTGCAGAAACATCTCCGCTACTAGCAGAACAAGGGTCAAAGAGAGAGGGTGAACGAAGCTTAGAAAAAATCAACCTGTAAGCTGCTCATTATTGAGTGTCCGTCTCTTTTGTAAACATTAAAATACGAGGTTCCTTGTCTTAAGTTTAAGTGAATTCGTATTGAATAAAAAAGTCGAAAATAGTCGTAATTTTTTACTAAATTTTATAATTTACTTTGATGTATAATTGTCCTCACTTAAGAAATTGTCTCATTTGGACAAGAAAAATTTCCGTCTTGGTGCAGTGTAATGTCTTATCTCATGCTAGCTTAAAATACCTAACATCTATTCGTTTCGAGTAGCACTACACTTACAAATTCCAACATGGTACCTTCAGTAGATTTTGAATGTTGGAATTGAGAACTCGCATAAAAGTAGTCTGCAACTGACATTAAACGATGTAAGTTCAATATCGCCACTGAGATCGGTGCCACAAAAGCCCGATTCGAGAGCACACTCTGAGATCAAGGTTTACATGGCCTAAGGCTTTGACACTGAATATTTTAAGCCAAGTTTAGTTGTATTTATTAGCATCTCATTAAATGATGTAAGAAAAACTGCTCTTTTAAAGTATTATACACTTTACTGTCAGCAAAATGGCAAACGTACAAAGAATACTTGGAAACGTGTTAAACTATCTTTTTGTGGTACAAATCATGAAAATCGCTTTGAAAATTTGCGACATTGCGTTAAAAACATGATTAAACCTTTTTTCGCCTTTTTTCGTATGAATCCTCAGAAAGGAAAGTTTGTATACATGGCAACCTTTTTTATACAAGAGATGTATGGAAATTAGCCAATCATAAAGAAGAAAGGAAAAAACAAAGAGAATATGAAGAAACAGCATTATTGCAAGAATTCAATACACTTAGATGAAAGGACGATCTAGCTGTGCCAATTATCCGAAAATTCTCGTCCTTGTACATTTTGGCGCATTCTGAATTTTCTGGTAAACGTTGACCTATGGCAGAATTGAGTGTTTTGGCAGTCATTTTTGCTGTGCAAGCGGGAGAAGTTTGTTCTCTAGGAGGAATTGATGCTTTTGGTGTACAATGGCTGGAACGTGTTTGATCCTGTCATCCAATCTGAGAAGTGCGACCTACCTACCGTGAACATCGGCACAGAGATTCATATGCTACTTGTTGAGAAGTGGGAGCAGCAGTTTATGTCAGAAATAGAATACCAATGAGCACAACAGGGGTCACACCTTTTCAGAGATTTTTCCGTCGCAAACCAAAATAGGACCATATTCATACTTTTGGTTGTTATGGATATGCGTTATTACCTGAAGCAGATCGTAAGTTAGCACCCAAAGCACAGAAATTACGCTTAGTGGGTTATTGACCTAATTCAACAGGCTATAGACTTTTTGATGAGAAGAACAAGTTGTTGTTACTTAGGCGTGATGTTCAATTCAATGAAACCGATTTTGGACAAGAAAAGTTCTTGCCTTCTCATCTTAGCCCATCCAGCAATCTGCAACCTTTGCATGATACAGACACTGAATCAGAACAGTGCAGCTGTTGACAGTGAAGAAACCATGGCTCCTGCTAGCACATTTCAAAGGCCAAAACGCCAAAGAAAACAACCAGATCGTTTTGGAGATTGGGTTCAAGGAGAGGAATTTGAAGCTTTTGGTTTTGATGCTATTGACCTGACAGCTCATTCAACTGGCAACTATAATTGTCTTTATCATATCTCACAAGTCAATGAACCAAGGACAATTGAAGAGGCCTTTAGTAGTACAGAGGCTAATCAGCAAAAAGAGGCAGTAGATTCAGATATAGATCACTTGAAAAAATGCAAACGTGGAACCTTGTCGAGTTACCCAAAGGTAAAGTTCCTGCTGGATGTCGTTGGGTGTTTAAACGTAAGTTTGATGAACAAGACAATAGTGAGCGTTGCAAAGCTTTGACAATTGTCACCTGCAAATGGCACACCTGAAATGTGAACTCAGAAATGATTTTAAAATGGTGGATTTAGGTCCAATCCACTACATTCTTGGAGTTTCTATGAAACTTACAGATGATGGTTTATTTCTACATCAAGAACAGTATATTAACAATTTACTGTTGAACTTTGGGTTAAAAGATGCAAAAACTGTGTCAATGCCAGCAGACCCAAATGTGGTTTTAAGTAAGGATGATGGATCTGAACCAGTTGAAAGGCTAATATCAGTCTCTAGTTGGAAGTTTGCTTTACGCAGCACTTGCTGCAAGACCTGATATACAATTTGCTGTTGGGGCTTGTTCTCAGTTTAATTCATGTCCATCTCAAACCCATTTAAATACAGCAAAATGTATTCTGCGTTAAATGACAGGCACAAAGTTTAAAGGGCATTACTACAAAGACAAAAACTGAGTTGATTGGTTACTCAGATGCTGACTTTGCTAAAGACATCGACACACATGTTTCAAGTAGTGGTTATGTATTTTTACTCATTTGTGCAGCTATAAGCTGGTATAGTGGTAAACAGAAGACAGTAAGTCTTTCTACTGTCAAGCCCTGACTTGTTTTCACGACTAACAAGATCTTGCCATCCATTCACAAGGATTGTGTACCTACCACACAAAGAAGCTTAGTAGTATATGAATTTCTGTGCCAATGTCAAGCTCAGTATGTAGGTCGCACTTCTCAAAGGTTGGGTGACAGGATCAAACACACGTTCCAGCCACAAGCATTAATTCCTAGACAACAGCCAAATTCCAAACAGTACAAATTCCATATTTTACAGACAGACAGCAAAGAGCAACTGACTAACTAAAAAAGGGTGGCAATAGTTTCCTTTTAAAATGGTTTAAGAAACCAATTCCAACATAATGATGTTAGATTAGTACTGCATTATTCATTAACGCAAAAACATGTATATGTACTCACCTCAACTTTTTACCAGTACAATTTTTGTCGTGTTGTTATAAGGGGGTTGTTTTAGGAAACATTGAGCAACAGTTGTAAAATGACAATCATGTAAAATTAATGTATTTCCGGTTTTCTTAAAACCTCACCTTTTCATTCATGTCATTCTATATAGTAGCAATTTAAAGTAGACAAGATATTTTGGCTTTTGTTTTCCACAAGAAAATATGAAAACCAGACCAAAAGTAAGTCCTCCATTTTGAGAAACACAACTGCTTTAAAACTTTAAGATATAAATTACTTTAAAATACTGTAAGAAAAATTGACAATCACCTTGAAAATTCCCAAAATTTTGCGAAAAACAATTTTTTTTTCGGCTGACACTTTTCAGAGTATAACTTGTTAGAAAGGAAAGTATAGAATTATGGCAACCTAGGAAACATGGATCAAAACTAGCCAATCATAAATAAGAAAGATAAAAAAACACAGAAAACAATTTCAAAAAACACTTGGAAGAGTCCAAGTGAAAAAACAAACTCTTTCTGTTGACAGAGTACTGGTTTTCTAGTTTTAGTGAAGCCAAACTCTAAAAAACTTAGGTGGAAGGAAGATCTACCCATGCCAACTATCTGAAAATTATCATCTCTATTTTGGTGCATTTTGAATTTTCTATTAAATGTTTTCATGGCCATTTCAAGTTTTGTACTACAAAAAGATTGTTTCAAAAAATTAATCTTGACAAATTTACATCTCTACTGTGACAAAAGCACTTCAGAATAACAAGGGATCATTAGGTAATTCTTATCATAGCTTGGTAATAAGATGTTTATCATCTTTGGCACAAACCATTATACATATTCTGTAACCAAGCTTCACCAGTACCTTGCTCTTACATCTAACAATAGCTGCTGATGTACAATCTTCATTATCAAATTGTTTTCTCCCTTAAGCGATAGAGCTCTGATAAATAATCAAAAGTACATTCAGGTGGCTTGACATTTTCCTCATCCAAATCATTTATTTCAAAATTCATTTCAGGTTTCTCAGTGATAAGATCTGGCGAGAAGAAAGCCATGATTTGTGAGGGATTAACTTCTGTCCGAGGCTTCACAGGTATACTTTTTCTAGGTTTACTTGCTAATGAAGCAATTTCACCAGAATTGATGTCCAAAGATGTTAAATTATTATATTTGTGCATTCCTTTTTTGAAATTAACAGCAGAAGAAGCTTTTTCGTTGACCTCGTTCTGATTAGTTTCATTTAATAAAACTTGTTTAACCATATGTCTCTGAGAGCGGCTGCTATCTTGGCAAAGATTTGCAATGCGAGCTTGTAAGAACTGTGTAGAATTAATCTGTGGCTCGTACAATCTACAATAAGAAACCAGAATGTATGGAACAAAGTAACACATACAAACAGCAAAAACATAGTTAAACCTTATGTTAAGGAACAGAAATGCAACACTCACGGTTATTACTTCCTTGATATTTTTTGGCAAAATGATTAAGGCAATTCCTATTCTTTTACTTGAAAAATATACAAAAAGATCCAAACAAGAAACATAAAGGCCTAGATACAGCTTGACTACCATGTAAAAAGATCAGTTTTGGCTCAGTGTCTTCTGTGCATAATGTCCCAAGGTTCTCAGAATAATATAACTTAAAAGAATATAAGAACATGTTAATCACCACCATTAGAAAAAGAAACTGAGGAAACTTAAAGCATCAGCAAATATCTATGGTCAACTCATAACTTTGTTTTCATAGGGAACGAAAATTTACACTATAATCAAAATCTTAAAACTGTAGTGACTAGGATTTCTGCAGAATACCAGGTTGAACGTTCCCACCCAAAATGTGTAGGTTAACACACCAAAATTTATCAATGATGCATTTAATATCCTACACATTTCTTTACTTCTTTACAGTAAAATTTCCTTATTCATAAACACCCCTTTGTTTTCCTATATAAGCAAATCTGAATTTTTCTTTGGCTTGCAATAGAATAGTAGCAATAGAACTTAACTTTACACAAACAAGAAATTAATTTGGCATTACGTATTCCCCTTGACTTTTAAGTCGATCTACGTAAAATAGAGTAAAAAAGTGACATCTTTAGGTTTCACTAACCCTTTGGTAGTCATGGCCATGGTGATATTTACATTTGGTGCTGTTTGATACTTTCTTTAGGGTAGCTTAGTTTATAAAAACTGGTTTTTTAAAAGATTTTTAATAATCATTTGTGTCCTCATTTTAGTAATGAACACGTCATCAATGTGCTGTCTGAGTTGTGGGCATGGCCTATCTCACTGATTACTTCACATTAAACACTTGCATAAGTCAACTGAAATTCCTTTTGGCTTGCTACTTTACTGAGGAGGTAAACTTGCCTTCCTATTTGATAAACCAAAGTGCCAAATCTTGCAGAGGTAAAGAAAACACGTATTGGCTTACAGGATGATCTGCAAAGGACAAGCAAACAATGGTTGGTTCTCAGAGATATATGAGCTAATGGCTTTAGAAAATACAGACCGAACAATGAATAGATTACCATAAGAGAAGGGTTATTTAAAAGGCAAAACTGGTAAGCAAAATAGAGGTTCCTAACCATGTTGATGTTGATACCAATGAGGATAGATATACAATGCATGTAATAAAAGTTGCTGATGAATTTGTCCAAAATCAATTACATTGATTTTCCACGTTTCAATCTCTTTTTTTTGTTTAATAAATCTAGCCTATGCTTTGGCAGAGGTTGTTGTAGTCTGAATCTACCCCTGATCATAGAGTAAATGTAGGTGGAAGACCTGATGAAAATAGTGGAAGAAAGCTACCTTGTTCAGTGATAAATAACACTGTTCCAGTATGCAAGTAGTACAAGAATAGAAGCAAAGATAAATCATGTAGTAGAAATGCAGTAATTCCAGCTAGTTTCAAACATACCTCTCCATTAAGGCATGAAATCACATGCATGCATTCATATGCATGTATCCACATGCACCTGGAAGAAATGAGATGTGCTTTTTATTACTCTCCTCATTATTCCTGGCTCATCAGACCACGCACATTGGTTCAATTTTCTTCATAAATCACACTTAATGTTGAAAAGCAATTGCTGCTAGATGTGTGATTTGTCACAAACTCAGCTGAACTAGTTTAAACTTTAAAGCCTTTAGACAGATTTGGAAAAATGATAATACGGTTTTGGTGATTTATATGTAATAAGGGTGCCTGTTGCTAATCTAATCCCTGCTTGCTTTACCTATTTCTATTAAATGAGCTACCATGTCCTTAGTTCGCTGATCAGGAAACTTTACTAAGAAAACATTCATGAAGACAATTATGTAATTGTATGTTGAATAACAAACTTATATCAGTGTTACAAACATATATTGAAACACATACCCATCATATGCTTCACTTGTGATGCCTTTTATGCATCCTTCTGATTTTTCTCCTCTCTTAGGCACATAAAATCTCACATGTCCAGCTTTTTCTGGTGTTGCTTTTATAAACTCTTCTTGTTGTGGTTTACTTGGTTTTAAAATAGGTTGTGGAGGTGGCTTTGGTATCTCATCCATCTTCTGACCTGCAATACATGTGTTTTCACATTATTCTTGTTCTGATAAAAACACACACAGCAACTCTTTAAAATGACAAATTTCAGTTCCCATTGCTGAGTTAGAAAATGGTCAAAAAGTTAAATATGCATAAAATGACTTGTCCTGATTAGAAGAAATGTCACATGGATATAACTGCTCAGCAAATACATACAACTTATACTAACAAAGTGTTTAATGTCGTTTGGGGGCTTACCTGCTTGATTATTCAATCAATGTTGACTTTAAGGTACAGGAAATCATCGGTAGGAACCATATTTGGCTTTTGCTCCTCCTGTAATTGTTATGATTTAGTGCTCCCCCACCAGAGGGGTACACAACATCAAAATTTGAACAATCTTTTTGTGGTACAAAACTTGAAAATCGCTTTGAAAATTAGTATATATAAAAGTGTACTGGAGTCTGTACTCTGTGAGCAGAAAGAGTTCATTTTTTTACTTGCACATTTCCAATAATGTTTTGTTTCTTCATTTTGTCTTTAGTTTTGTTTTTGATTGGCTAGTTTCTAAACATGTTTCGTACAAAAGGTTACTACAAACACATACTTTCTTTTCTCACAATTAATACTTTCAAGAGTGACAGGCAAAAAAGCCTTTAAGTATGTTTTAGCACAATGGCACAAATTTTGAAGGTGACATCAAAATTGTTAAGGACGTCCTGCATGTGATTGGACCTGAAACCTTACATTTGGTCGTCACGTTCCATAAAATACTGACAATAGGAAATGGTCTCCTACATAGTGACTTTTCTCAGAAACAATATCTTCTTCCCTAAAAAAGCACGCCATGGAAAGAGTGACCTCTGTGAAATCATACTAAGCTCTCTTATGGTCAAAGCCATAAATTGCATGTTGCTTAACAGGATTAATGCAAGCCTTAATCCTATCTTTTGTAAAATTAGCAGGCTCTAGAAGGGGCAGGGGTTCGGTGGAACAAAGCTCTGTTGTATAATAGTAGCCCCTACATGAAGCAGTTTCTGGTACTTAGAACATTTACGGACTTTCATAAGGATGTTTCTCCACCATCATAGCATGCCAGCAATGTTGGTTGCAATTTAATAATGTATAACAACAGTGTCATATCGTATAATTGTTTATGTGGATGGTGCAATGAGTAGGGCATCTCCAGTTACAAAAAGGGTCCTGCAGGGTGATACTCTGGAATCATTCCTGTTCATTACATCCTTTTTTCCAAGTCCTACAATAGAGTAAATATGCAGTCTGCTAATAAGACCAAACCTTTTATCTTGCAGTTTTGGACTTCGCTGACATTGTTTCACTGAACAGTAGTGGCAGTTATCTAGGTACGACTTTTGGGACTACAATCCCCCTGGAGCTTAGTATTTATAAATTGTGCAACAAATATGAGAATTTTTTGACACTCAGAATCTTATCAGGTGCATGCTCGAACATATATGCATCTCAGTTGCCATACAAATGGAAAAACTTAACCTACTTGTGACAAGTCCTTTTTGCTAACAGACAGGCAGAAAAGAAAACGGTAGCGCAGTAATAAAATTAAGAGTAATAAAATTGCTCTTACATTCGCGTCTAATGGTGAATGCCTGTTATGTCATCGACCCTCCTTCCCGCTATGCATTCATGTGAATCTTTGCTAAATTATTTAGCGAAGCTCTGACTTGATTCCTAGTATAATCTTTACAGCCGCATTTGATCAACTCAGTTGTGTTTAATGTATTTATAATAAGCGAACTGTGGCATGCGTATATTTACAAAATATCCTAGTTTAATGTTCCTGTGGGTATGAGAAAGGACACTTTGGCAAAATATAATACCTTAAAGGTAACAATCTAAAGACTGTGCCTTTTAAGGTATTTGCTTATCAGAAAGATTTGGCGATTTCATGTTTTGGCCATAGAAATAATTTTTTCTATGGTTTTGGCGCGTTCTTTTTTTCAATATTAGTTCCCAGATTTCATTGTTTAGATTAACTTCCGTTCCTAAGATATTGTTTTAGAGCTTGGATACCAACCAAGATGGCTACCGACGTAAAATCTGAAAATACTTACATGATTAGACCAAATTTTAAGCACAAGTAAGTGTTGTTTTCTGACTTATTGGTTAATTGTCTAAACGATTGTGGCGTGAATTTTATCACTATGTGCACTTTTTATCTCAGTATGCATGAATGTATTTAATATATCTTTAACCTGGTTACAACTTACAAGGCTACAGCTTTGGATTCGACAAAGCCTTGTAAGACTTCATAATTTGTTATAGGAGCTATGGAAAAGCCAAAACAACCATATTCCTTTTTATAACTACGATCTGACCACTAACCACAGAGTACATTTTATTTTGCTTGGAATTACGGATAGTTGGCAACTCTTCTCGCATATCATATATATGATATGATGTAGAGACTGGATTTGAACTCTGCCTTCTAAGGTATTTGAATAAATATAATGTCCACCCTGAAAAATTTCTCCCGTGGCTATGGCCTTGCAGTTGTAATGGGATAACCTACTTATTTGCACATTGCCTTGGTATGCTGAAAACCAATTCATATTATATAAAATTTGATGCACATTTGAATTGAGTTCAACGGGCAAAGAAAAGGCGACAGGTTGGTGCTACTAGCATAAAACTGCAGCCAATAAATATGCGGCCGGAAATCATGAATGGCGGCCAATGATGTTCTTCGGGTAGTACTCAGATTATCAGATTATTAATAAACAGAAAGACAAGGAGGTCGTCATACTCCTATAACTTATTGATTAACAACCCAAAATGGAATTCTCACTTACTAGCCATTTAATCCATCTTTGAGGCAAGAAGTTGTGAAATATAAATCAATTATTTAGACAAATAGAATAAAGAGCCCTGTCAGGGAGATACAACAGTCAGGCTACAGAGTGTAACAAATGTGGATTGCCTTTGAAACATGTGAAAGTTTCTAATTGATTATAATTGATATTTGAGGCTTAAAGCAGCAGAAGTATTGTAGCAAACTTTAAAAGCTAAAAGATTGGCAGTTTACTGTTTCAAAGTCACAAAATATTAGCAGATATGATGAAGCCATGTTTTGCAAATTTACCCCCACCCCATACCTTTGTTCCTCATTTTGTCACCAGGTGATCATTTTCACATTCTTGGAAATAATATTATTGCTTTATTTGACAGTACAACATTTTAGCGACACTCAAATATCAGTACTTTACTTAGTGTTGGTCTATTTCCTCACGTATGACTATGGACCAATTGTTCTTTCCTTGCACTGTAATTTAAGAGCAAGAGTTGAAATTTCCTCATGATCAAGGCAACTACTAAAGTTTCCTGGATCAGTAGAAATCACTGAAAATTTCATTGGATGAGCTGACTCCACTGTGACTGATAGGTGGACCATACTCATTGCTTTTGCCGAAGGGCAGCTCTTTTAGGTCTAATGCATGTTTGATTGATTGACTTCTGGTTTCTGTCATAACAGGCTCAAGAGTAAAGTACCAAGAAAATCTAAATATCAAAAAGTTAATTTTGCTACTTCTCAGTTCCCATTTGTCTGATAGTGCTGACACCCAAAGCCAAATAAAAGTAGAAGTCTGTGATGTGCCTTCCATCTCCATCTTGCTATATTTTACTGACGTGAGGTGATGTTCTTGTACTCAGATCATTCCAGAATTATTGTCTGCAGAGCAACAGTTATCACCCTTCAAATCATAGCCCCAAAGTTAATATCCAACAACACTGCTTGTCTGAAATTAAATTAGCAGAGATTATCAGATGCAACATTTAAATAAGTCACACTATCTTGAATATTTACTTAAAACTAGAGGTGGGTTGTCACAGGACATAAAAAGTAATATTTTTCCATTTAATTTGCCATTGGGGCATGTCACAGAAAATTTATTGTAATAGCTTATTCTTTTGGAAAAGATGAGGTCCAACACATTGACAGTATGGATTAAATTTTCTGTTCACATTGTTTATCTTTCATGTTCAGATAACTGGTACTGTAAAGACTAGCTATAGCAGTTACTTGTAGACATAGGGAAGATATTTTGTCATAATAAAAAGATAAAAGTACAAACTATAATCTTGATTCATTTCAGTCTATTGCTATTGGTATCCATACGTGACAAAATGAAACTCATATTCCTGTGTCATTTCTATAAAATGAGGCAAGTTGACACACATGTGAACATGATTACTGAAAGACAAGAGATGTAATGTGAAGTGATATTCCTTACACCTCCCATGTGAATAGGGTATTTGGTGGTGATCAATAACTTAATTATAGCAGTCACCAACCAGAGATTATTGTAAAACCAAGACCAAGTTAAAATAAGTACTAGTTAAAATACATCATAAGCCCCTCAAGCAAGTGCCTGATTTGTACTTGTGGAAGAGACAGGTTGATAGAGTAATAAAATACAACAGTGTAAAATTGTGGCCAGAGGGGGCAGCAATATTTCCAACATAGTCATCATTTTTGTTTGTTTAAAAGAGTTCTATTTGACTATTTACTTTATTCTATCTCTGTCACATGCTCTTCTTATTATTTTCATACTTTCAGTACTACAAAAACAACTATGCCTAATTTCCACTTGGTGCACGTATTTGTGGTGTGGGGCAGTTCACTGATGCCATTTTGGACATGCATTAAGCAAGGTGAGGTGACATACGAGGCATGATGGAAAATAGAAGGCCATACCAAGGGATCATATTATATGTCTCATTTCTTAGTAGCTTGTAAACTGCAAATGTTATTGTTTACTGTTTAGATTTCGACCAGGTGCAGTGAAAGGAGTCTTGCATGAGATACTAAATGAAGAGCTTAACGGGAAACAGTATAATGCAGAAGATGCAACATTGTGGTCAAAGGAATTAGCAGATTTAATCAAAAAAAAGTTGAAAGGTACCTAAATCTAACTTGTTGTTTACAAAGTGTACTTCACACCATTGTGTTTTCAAATTTGTGTAAGCAATCTTATCCCACTTTGATTTGTCAATGGTCATGCTTTTACATTGATCCATTTTCATCCATCTATTGTACATCCAGTTTCTAAAACCAAACTGACTTGCAAGGGTCATTCCATATGAACTCAACCAGAGGTCCCATAGTGAGCGACTCAGATTTGGCTAAAAAAATTTGTATCTTAATATATATGATGAACATGTGCAAAATATTTTCTCAAAATTCTAAAGGATTTTTGTGCTGTGGCTCTTCAAAATAGGGTGGTATACCACATTTTTGACCCTTATGGATCTTGCATGTTTAAGAACAGCCATATTTGGATGCCAATATCTAGGGAACAAAATGAGTTATGAGCTTGAAAAATGGTACAGTATGTAATTAACACACAGGCTTTCAGGATCTGCCATCAGAAAAGTCCTGTCTACTCTAGTGTTTTAGGTATTGGCCTCCAAAGTAGTGGCTTTGTTATGTGTGAGAATGAAAATTTCAATTTGTCAGGCTGCAACTGTCATGCTACAATAAATTACAACTGTTTATTGGGGCTACATCCACATTACACATTCTGACAACAATTGAAAAACACAAAGAGCATGTGAACCAATAGCAGTAATGTCTTTTTGCTAAGGATCTGTGTATGGCTTAAAACATTTTTTCTTGTTTGCATATATTATAAATAATTTATAAAGGCAATGAAGGGGTAAATTTAGCACATTTTGCCTTTTATATATTTATCTTAATTTATAAAGACAATAAAAGAGTTGAATAAACAACCATGATTGAATGGGCTCATATTGCCTCATATACCACTAAAATTTTTCTGTCAGCACATATCTCCCTCTTTGACATCCAAATCTCCCACATTTCACAAGCTGATATCGTGCATTGGTGTGAAACAATTATCACATGTATATCTTTCATGCCATCAAAATGTCAATATAAACAGAAATGATCGCTTGCTTCAAAAATTTGACTAATGACATTCCCAATTTTTACAATTACCGATATTAAATCATTTTCATTGTTAAGTGTGACAAAGTCTAAGCAAGACTAAATGCATAATAGTTACCTATGCCATCATTGCTAAGCACAACCTTATGCTGGAAGGCTTAATTAATAGAACAAGCATGCTTGCAGTACCACATTACGAGTTCAAGTTCTTCTGTTTACAAATTTAAGGGCAACATTGTTGTGGCATTGCAACGTGAAAATAGCCATTTGGCAATTAAGTATTGTCTCAGCAGTTATTGACTATAGGTACAAGTTACACAAAGGATATCATTATAAAAAGGCAGCTGACAAATACTAATAATGTTAAACTGTCTCACAAATTATTGAGCTTAATTGTCAAAACTCAGTCAAGTGATTAAAAGGTGATTAATATGTGTGAGGTTTTGAGTTTGCTACAAGCAAATCTTACAAGCAAGCTATGGTATTTCATTTTTAATGTTTTAATAGATTTGAACAAGAAAATGTGAATAATTAATATGCAATAATGTCTTATTTTCATTTGTAATTTCCAGAAACAGTGGTGTTGTTTAGGTCATTTTAAATATACAACTGTGGTAAGGGAAAACAAAATGTTAACGCATGGAAATAACTTGAGTGGAACACGTTTTTATTTTCCTTTCACCATGTTTTAAAACTTTGTTCACATTTGTTACAGGTGAATTATCATGTGTAGAATTTTTATGAAAAGAGTTTCTCAATTCAACCCTTTTGTACTTCATCAAGATCATATATTTGTTTTTCTTGATTAACCTACATCGATGAGAGAACATGGACTTAACCTCTAACTCAGTAAGATTATCTTGTCTTAGAGCTGGAATATGACAGATACAAGTTTATTGTGCAAGTAGTCATTGGTGAGCAGCGAGGGGAAGGTGTAAAGTAAGTATAAAGTACACATTTCAGCTATCCACATCAGCTATTCTTTGCCATACACAGGATATTTGCATAGAGTAGTGTATTATTATTGGTTTGTTTCTTTGTTGTGTCTTTTGTCTTGGGACATTGTAAAGTTCAAGAGGATATATATATATATATAAATGTCCTTCACCAAACCCTTGTGCTGCGATGACACGGAGGTTTGAGTGTTGGCTTTTGAGTCTGAGGGTTACCAGTTCGAACCAGGTCGGCTCCCACTTAGTGCAGCTATTGTGGTAATGCTCCACCCTTGACATATGAAGGAAAAGCACTGTGTCTGTTGAGATACTACGTATTTCTGACACTGATGAAGGCTTAAGCCGAAACAGAAAAAACTAATAAATTTCCCCTTACCTACTGCTGGGTTTCGTCTCGTGATACCAAGGACTTTGAATGCCCTTCACCAAACTTTTGTGCCGTGATGGCACGGAGGTTTGAGTGTTGGCTTTTAAGTCTGAGGATTGCAAGTTCGAG
>JANTCA010027982.1:0-22164 GCA_024741275.1 Chironex yamaguchii | reverse complement strand
CCAAGTGTATAAACAAGAAGCAAAATAACCAAGAGTATAAACAATAAGCAAAATAACCAAGTGTAGAAAAAATAAGCAAAATAACCAAAAGTATAAACAAGAAGCAAAATAACCAGGTGTAGAAACAAGGAAAAAATAACCAAGTGTATAAAAAACAAGCAAAATATAACTTAGTACAACTTTGGGGTCGAAATAAGATGAGAACGTAAGAGAATATATGAAGAGGAGGCAATATTTGTATGGAGAAGAGGCAATATCTATACGAAGAAGAGGCAATATTTGTATGAAAAAGAGACAATATTTGTATGAAAAAGAGGCAATATTTGTATGGAGAAGAGGCAATATCTGTACGAAGAAGAGGCAATATTTGTATGAAAACGAGGCAATATTTGTATGAAGAAGAGGCAATTTTTGTATAAAGAAGAGGCAATATTTGTAGAGAGGCCGTTTTTGATGTAATACAGGTACATGTTCACACGTTTTGAACAAGTCTGCATTCTGACAGCTTTCTGACCAAAAGTATATGAAGGAAAATGTGGCTTTATAGAAATTCCGGACATAATCTCCAGGGCGCTAACGTTAGGCTCCAGAGGAACACTGGGAAAAAGGTTTTAGGCTTGGAACACGCCTTCTTATGCACTGCCAAAACAATGCTTCTAGATCAAAATGTCCCCTATCCATTGCTGAAAATGCAACTTTTTAGTAGAAAATCCTTCCTACATCTAACCAATTCAATCACGATTCAAACAGAAAATAGTAAATTAATGTTCAACACCGTAACAAATCAAAAATAAAACGACGCCAATTTTAACATCAGCAACATGCAAAAAATACATGCCATGTTTCTTTTGAACAACCTCAAGGTCAGTGTACCCTTGGTAACTACAATGGCTACCCCCATCCCCCTACGACAGTGCCCACGATACCTCTCAAAATTAGGACAGGATAGAAGCAAACTCAGCAGAGGATCCAGTCTTAAACAGAAACACTTAACTAAACAAGTCAGTGGGATACCATATCAATACAACAATTGTTATCGACCATAAATTAACTGATGTTAGTGTTTTCCCCTAAACAATCGTAAAGTTTCCAATATCTATCATTTATCCCTTCATTCACGGTCTCATAGAATGGTTTAAAAGTGCGCTCTGTCAAACAAACAAAACTATGGCCAACCTGCCCTTGCTTTTTAAATTCTATGGTATATTCTCTTCCTTTCTCAGCGGCCAAAATTGGTGCCATACCCTCACACCAAACATGCTAAACAAAGGCAAAGAGAATAAAACATATTGAGAAAACATCACACTACACAACAGTGCCTTAACACGGATCACAAACAGATATATATTCATGATCCATGGCCAAATATGGCCACTCGCAGCAATATGGCAACAACGCCAACCCTTAAACTCAAATTCAACAGTAGAGTACAATAAACTCAAAACTGAAGATAAAGAGAACAACGTCCGGTATCAAGTATGATATAAAAATACAACATAAGCAGATGAGTGCATTGAAAGTGCATAAACACACAACAGACAATCAAAGCTTGGTGTAATGTATCCCACTGCAAACTATGCAATGCACCAAAATGTATGAACGCAAAACAGGAGAGGCATAAAACTACATATTTTGTACAGATGTGTCGATGTCGGTGTAGAGTTTATCATTTACAGTCAGGCACAGGAATTAGGAATTAGGAATTAGGGAGCACAAAGTACAAACAGAAAAGCAATGGCTATTACTTACGTCAGTGTTCGTACAACAGCCTCCATTCTTGAAAGTAATAAACGAAAAGCCTTTGTCAAACCACTTATTTGTGCAGTCACCACCCGAAGCCATCTTCATTTGCTATCGAAAATTTTGAAAACAAACTAAAATTACTCTTATTATTTCGACTGAAGTTGATTATTCTTCAACAATAAGTTCACTCTAAAATGCTTTTAGCATCGTACTCCGACTTAACATGGCCTTAATATTTATTGCATTAATTAATAACTTAATCGACCATGAAGGCCAGTGATTAACACATCTCTTATAACAACATAAAGGTCTTTATCTTATATCTCCTTCATTTACCCAGAGTAACGTAAAGACCATAGCACATATCAATGGAACTTTTAATGAAATACCATATATGGGGCAGGCACGTAGCAATAGGGGGCATCGGAGCAATTTTCCTCTCGACATTGGTGCTTGCCGTTTAAGTCGCCTATACATCCTCAGTCCACTACCGGGACAGTAACAAACCCATAATAATAAAAAGCTGAAAACCTCATAATGCCGTAAGTTGTCAGAAATCCCCCAAAACAAACAATCTTTGGTTACGTGCTACATCGGGGTTTACAAAGGGTGTCAAAATAAATCAAATTTAACGACTCCTATATTCCACATGGAGACAGATAAACAGAGTTGGATTTAATTAAAAGGCGAATTTAAAGCAAAATAAGTTTTACCTCATCATCTGCTGGTTCAGCATCGTCCAATATACACATCATTATCGCATTATTGATTACGTCAACAATTTCTCTGTTTTGATCACTTAATGAAAATAAGTAATCCTGCGCCTGAAACATTCGAAAATCGAAATCCATTTTCACATTTATTGTAGACATTTATTGTACTAACTTAAGTTATTTTTACACAAACAAACTCTTAACAAACAGACAGATCCTGGAGTTACAAAAGACCCTATTTGTTCTAAAGCACCCTTTTTCACTTATTGTATATAAAAAATCACGAAGCCGATAAAATATTTCTTTATTAACAGAAAAACGTATAACGCCGTTACTTCTCCCATGCCTAAACTTAGTCAATTAAGCTAGCCATAGTAAGACCTAACTCTCCTACTCTTTCACGTCAGACACACAGTTTTGGCTGACCAATCAGCTTTGAAAATATTCTTGAATAAAATCATCTAAAATTACAGTAAACCAAAATATCCTGACACGGCTTTCCTTAAAAATAAAAACTTTTCAGGATGGCATTGGAACATTTGAATGACTGCAAAGTTAAAAGGCACTTTAACTTGTACGAAAACACAAATAGCCCTCGCAGTCGACGGAGGTGGAACGTTCTCGTTTCACATGATTCAAAAACATAAAAAAACTCACTTGAAAATTGCCAGTTTGAACAGAAGGTTTCTCCACACAAGGCTACTGCTGCAAAAGAACTATTCCTTAACCGTTTCGTACATCATCTTTGCCCCTCTGAGCTCTCATCTAGAACCTTAACATTTTGTTATGTAAAATCTACTGGAAGCACTAGCCAAGCTGGTAGTAATCAACTTCCGAACTGCATAAGAGGCAAGTACCAAAATACTTTCACACTCTACGATTGTTTCTGAAAATAATTAAGGTATGCAACACTGGAGTACTAACAGCTCCCTCCATTCCAAACAAATTCTTAAAAGTTGAATGAAAGTAGAGAAGAGAAGTTAAAATCATTAAAAGCTCTAAAAGCTCTGGGACTTATCTTTATTGATCAGATGGGGCTCCTGGATGATCATAATGTTTGGAGAGGTACCTACTTGCTTCCATTCCGGTCTTGGTAATGACGTGAGAGCCGCCACTGGAGGACCTAACGGTTTGTTTTCTGCCATTGCTTTTACTTTATACAGTTGTCTACAAATCGGATATTGTTCAAAGGAATCAAACCACGTTTTATCAAGTAATAAAGATAATGTACAGTTCTTGTGTCAAGAATTAAGGAAGAATATGATTTAGTAACTTACATGAAAACGACAGTAAAGGTTATCGGCAAGCAGTGGTAACAGAAAGTGTAGTCAACAAATATAACACAAATATAACACGTACTAGACAATAGTGTCCTTGGGACTAAAGAAATAATCGATAAGCTTGATACAAATGTTCACAAAAAGAAGAAATTGTCTTAAGACTTTCTTCATTGAGTCTGAGTATCATTAGAAAAAGTATCAAATACACCCATTCGTTTGATAAACAGAACTATAAGAGAAACCATAAAATTTATCAATGTATGGACAACTTAAAATCTATACACAATTAGTATACGTTAGCTGGATGACAGACAGAGGTACATGGTTCAATAGTTAGTTGTTTGAGATGATGGTTGTAATAAATAGATGCAGGGCTTTGAAATCGAGTCAGTAAGACTCAGACCCCCAACTCCGCTGACTCGTCTATATCCAACTCCGACTTCGACTTCCGACTCCTTTGACCAGGTCCATAAAATGGAACTATCCAATATCCCACAAACGTTTGGTGGAAACTGGAGTGGCTTTAGACTAACAACTGATTTTAGATGTAAGTATAACTGATGATGGATTATGACAGGGATGCGTGGTGTCATAAAGCGTAGTGCTATTTGCTGTCTATACAAATTAATAAGTAAGGGACGCAGTAGATAAACATCGAACATGTAGTAAACATAGCTAGTTTCTCTGTTATTCACCAAGTTACTAGGCAGGCTTTAATTATCCTTTAACTGTGTTTGTAAGATGGGCAGAGATGACGCGAGTGAACATGGGCGGGCCTATCACTTTAGGGTAATTACAGTGACTCGGGGTGTCAAAACAACACCGGTGGTTGCAGTTTAGAGCACCAAATGGGGGTATCACAGCTGTTACGCACTATGGAATGCGCGGAAATGGATTCTTGCAAAATTCGACTGGCAACAGACTGCAACGCCACATCTGCGAGAAGTAGTTACTTTTCAAAAATGTTTCTCAATTTGTTCGCCGAAACACTTCAATACAAATATATTTTTCAATGATAGAAAAGAACTCGCTCTTTTGAAAAATCAAATATCGAATATAGTATGATATGCTTGGGTCTGAGTTGCCTAGCACCCTGAAAAATCGATTTTAAAAGTTTATACGAACTTTTAAGGGCCGCACACTCGTTTGCGACCAGGGTATCAAGGGTTATAGGTAAGCTGTATCATTTCAACATTGCAATTAACTGGTTTGTAGTCAACAAAAACGTCACTGAGGGAAGCGAAAGCGATTTTCTGACAGCTAGTAGGCCCGCAAATTTTGTTTCAGCGATAACAAAGTTCTTATAATATATAATATAAAATATAATAATATAATAAATAGCATGTAATGTATGATATATACTTCCTTAATTTTTGAAGATTTTATAAAATATACAGGCAACAAATTGTATATATGAGCTTAAATAAGAAAAAGATAATGTTATGGTTGGACACCAATGATGAAAAATATCACTGGCGAGTCTACATAAATTGTCACTAAATAGCTCCTAAGCCACATAATTTTGCAAATATATAGGTCTAAAACCAGTAAATCTAACTCTTATCCATTGAAAATGTTGTTCCTGTTGTTTAAATAGACATGTTACTGGTGCATCCTGGACTGTTGTTGGCGGGAACAGAAATCGAAAATACTACTTGAAAAAGTTTTTGCAATCGCCAGAAAGGTTTGCCGTCTTCGATAAAATATGTTCAAATACAGAATTTAATAGAGGATTCGCTGATATTTAACTATATTCGTTACTGCAAGTGTGTGTTGAGGTATTAAAAGTTTTGCGGAGTAAGGTGAGTATTTGGGCCTAAAAGAATTGACTTCCGCGTCGTAACAGCTGTGGTAGGGGCCCAATTAGTCTTATTTCGGGATAGAGAGCAGGTCGCTACGGGGAAAGCGACAACAACGCTAAAAGTTAAGCAGAAATTCGGGGGCGAAAATATATGGTCTCAAAAGGCAGCTCCCCGATTTGGAGAGCTAGTTGGTTAGGTAGGATCTATTGCAAAACTGGAGTGAATAAGAAACATGAGCAGCAAATCATTTGGCTAGCCGAGAGAAACCATGAAAAGTAACAAAAAGTACGAAAACAATAAAAACACGAGAGAAAATTAGAGGAAACTTCGAGAGATCACCTTAGTGACAAACATAAGGCAGTCTTTGTGGAAAAAAGACAGCTAAACACTTTTAATACTTTATTTTAAAAGAAAAGCCCACAAGGACGTGAATTCAAGATGCTCAGAGTACGACAACTTGCAGTTAGAACACCGGGAAAAGACGATCGCGATTTGTGAAGAAAGGCATAATGGCTTCTGTTATGTTAGAGCGAATGTTAAGAAATTTCGTAGTCCCATCTTTGGGTCCTTTTTAGGTATACCAAAAACCATTTCACTATCAGTTATTAATTCGTTATCTAGTTTCAAAAGGGTTGGGTTAATTTCAGGAAGGCTTGCTTTACTGTCTGGCATTCTATTAAAAGGTGGTGTGAAGTGCTTCTGTTATGATATTAAGGATTGCTTGCTCCTATAGTGAAGAAATGACTGATTTTGGACATTTAGGATTGTGTATGTTTTCCCAACGTTTGGGCCATAGGGCAGGTTCGATTTGCAAGATGTTCTCCCATTTTTCATTACATTTTGGTTGAGCTTGTTCTAACTTTCTTATTTCAATGTACAATTCTTTTAGCTCTAACCTGTTTCCTTGCTTGTCATTTAAGTGTATATTAGGGGCTCCTTCTTTTTCATTGATATTTAAATTTACTAGACACTGCTTAATACGCTGGATTTCAGTAAATGTTGATTTGGTATAACCTTTGTAAACCTTCTGTGCACTACGTCGCTGATAAAATTACGTCGCTGGGAGGTTTGAGCATATTTCCGTTCCCATCGGTAATTGCTGGGTTGTAATATACTTGGCTATTTGGAAAAAGGTTGGGGTCAGTAGTGAATGGGAGGATATTCCATGTTTTAAAACTAAATGGGGTCTTTAATATGTTTAATGAAATGGTTTGGATTTGTTTTTAGGATATCAACGCCACTACATCCATTGCATTTGATTATCAATGTGTCAGCTACTCGTCGTCTTATCGAGTTTGGGGCACTAAAATAGAATTTAATAAGCCATTTTATACGCTGGGCTCTTATTTTATCTTTTATATTTACTAATTTTAATCCACTATCTGCCTTTTTTGATTGCAGGGTGTCTAAAGAAACTTGATGGTGTCCCTCCCAAACAAAGTTTGTGATATTTTTTTGAACTGCCGTTAAGGTATCATTTGGGATATCATGGATTTCTGTTCTGTGCCATAAACGGGATAAGGCATATGTATTAACTACACTTATTTTGCCTTGCTTTTCCTTTCTTTCTTCCTTTCCACAGGTTAAGGACCTTTTTAATTTTTTGGTGTTGTTCTCTTGAGCGGTATCCTTTTCACCTAGCCAGACCCCAAGTATCTTAATTTTATCTAAGTTATATGGTCTGTCACTTCGGTGTTTCCAATTTCCCAGCCACAGGCCTCCCGATTTTAAGTTTATTGATCTTAAATCCCGTTGCACTTTCAAGTTTTGCTAACTCGTCAAAAACTATATTTAGGGATGTGTTGTTACTTACAAAGATTTGTGTATCATCGGCATATTGGAGTATTTTCAATTCTTGTCCCCCAAATTTGATTTCTTGTATACGGGAATTTTTGTTATAGTATTGCCTAAAACTTCTGCCACTAAACAATAGAGCAGGGGGCTGAGGGTACATCCTTGCCTTAGTCCTCGTTCTATTTGAATGTCTGTAGAATAGAAATTATTTATCTTAACTTGACAATTGACGTCTGTATAAAAGATTTTGAGCCATTCTATAAAACAATTTCCCAAATTTATTTTGGAAAGCAGTTTGAAGATCAGGGAGTGGCTTACTCTATCGAGCGCTTTTTCTTGGTCCAAAACTAGCATAGCTCCAGGGATATTGTTGGTCTGTGTGTACCTAATTAAATCATGAATAATATGTATATACTGCCTATTGAGCTTCTACCTGGGATACAGGTTTGGTTTTCGTTAATGATGTATGGTAGGCCTTTTGATAATCGAGTGCTTTTGCTGCTATTTCAATATTGACGTTGATTAAAGTCATAAGGTGGTAATTTTCTAGGCGATCTTTATCAATTTTTTACGGATGAGTGTAATAATGCCATTCTATTGTGTTTCTGATAATTGTTGTTGCTGTTTGATATGGTCTAAGAGTTTTAGATAATCGTACTTAATTAAAGGAAAGAAGTGCCTATAAAATGCTATCGTGAGTCCATCACTACCAGGTGATTTGTCGCATGGGAGTGCCTGTATTTCCTTTTCGATCTCGATCAAGGTGAAAGGGGTATCACATTCGTGTTTTTGAGCTTCTGTTAATTTTTTATCTATACGTTTCTGAAGGATTTGGTTTTGTAAATCTTCATCGATAGCTTGTTCTGAATAAAGATTTTTGTAAAATATTTGTGCAATTTCCAATGGATAAGATGTGTTATGACGTTTTTTTTCATCTTGATCATATGGATATCGTATGCTGTTTTTGTTGGGGTGTATCTTTTCCATTGCTTTATAATAATACATATTAGGTTCTTGTACCTCATAATTAGTTAAGTGAGATCTAATCATGTATCCTTTAGCTTCTTGTTGCAATAGTTGTCTTAAATCATTGCTAACTTGAGTGAGACATTCTGCATTTCTTTTTCATCTTTTTGGAAGATTTTCAAGCTCTTCTATTTCATTTAGCAGTATGCGCTTCTTTTGGCTTTTAATTGCTTGCTTTTTGGATGCGAAATCAACTGTTAGTGTTTTAATTAAAGATTTTGCAGCATCCCACCAGTCCTTGCTGCAACTCTTGTGGCTATTTCAATCAAATAGGGTCTGTGATCCGAGAATTGGGTTTCTATGAACGAGGTTTTTGTTATGCAGGAAGCCCATGTTTTATCTACATAAATTCTGTCTAATCGCGACCTATTGTTTCCGTTAGTGGCTATATATGTGTACCTTCTAAGCGCGGGATACTGAAAACTGAACGAATCCACTACATTAAATTTGGGGCAAATGTCACTCCAAAGATTCAAAAGTTGTCTAGGGGTATTATTAGTTAGGTGGTTACGGTCAAGGGTACTTTCAACAAAGTTAAAATCACCTAGTATTACATTAGGTGTTGTTTTTGACAATGAATTCTGAATATCTTTTAGGGTGGCGATTCTTATTTCGGTCTTTTTGTTTCGTACAAATCCATAAAACCAATGACGTTCCAAGTTGCTTCCGAATTTGTATCTCTTATTTTTGTACCTACAATTCTTCCTTCTTTAACTACATTGAAGGACTCGATCTTAAATCTGTGATGAATCATAACTAGAATTCCAGAACAGGGATCATCAGCATTACTTTCGCTATGAATTAAATGATATGATGTGGACACATTGTTTATATTGTTGTTGAGAGAATCAGACTTTGGGGAACGTGTCTCTTGAAGACATATAATGTCTGGTTTTTCATTGTCTATTATTTTGCAAAATGTAAGAGCTTTTTGGGTGCCTCGCTCAGTATTCCTAACTCCATGGATATTCCATGTTAAGAAGAGTGCTATAACTTAGATTGCAGGTAGGGTTATTGATGTTACTACTGTGACGGAAACTTAATTTATTGGCTAAACAAATAAGTATTTGGTGATAAAGAAGAAAAAACATCAGCGTCACCCAAAAGGAATACATAATAAAAAAAGAAAAAAACAAACAAAAACCAACAACAACTAAAATATTGAAATACAACTAATCAAAACCTAAGATATAAATTGGATATTCCAAATTTGCATTTATCAACGGGTGACTGTGGTCTGTGTGGTCTGACTGGAGGAGTATGCTCAGCAGCCCTCATGCCGGTTCTTGGTGTTTCTGCACTACTTGTTTCGGGCACAGTAAAAGGGCTGTCTCCATGCACTCTCGTGCACCAGTTGCAACCAAATTTATACTCATTCGTCACATTCTGATACTTATGACTACCTGTTAGACTTTCTTCGTTTTTCACAAGCTTAGGAATTCTCTTGGCAAGTTTCAGTAGTAAGTGCTTTGTACCAACCTCCGTCAGATGTGTCCCGCCTTTGTCAAATGATTCCTTATTTATCTCCCCAGTCAAGAGGACCTTAATTTGTTTTCCTTCTAGCTTTTTGTATTTTTCTTCAAGGAACTTTCTTTGGCCTTGCATCAGATCCTTCGAAGGTGCAGGGACGGGCATAATGATATAAGCTGTTTTGTTAGCGTTGGTTTCCAAACGTGGTTTTAAACATTTTTCAAGACCTGTTACATGTTCATCTATGTTAAACTTGAGATCAGCATTGTTGACTTCTTCATTAATGTTGTTGAGGCCCCCCCACAATGACAGAGTTGTCACACCTGAGAGAATCCTGGAAGTGAAGTCTATTCACTAAATGGCCCAATTTTCCCCCAAGTACGCAAATTATGTCAGCGGTTAGAGCCTCCTCATTTGCCAATCGCAGGGTAGAATCGGAGATAATTAGTGTTTCAGCATCTCTTTTCCTCGCTTCCTCAGCTTTTTCTCTCGTTCCTGTTGGGAAATACGATCTACATGTTCTTTCTCACACCTCCTGCACCAGAAGGGCTGTCCTTTATAGAAGACTCTGAATGGATAGTCAATTCCTTCGATGTTCATGGATTGTGCCCTTTCGATGCTGTAACTGGGCTCTAACAGAAGTGACCTTTTTCCATTAGTGATTTCTGTGTCCTTCTAGAAATTTGGTTGCCTGATGACTTCCCCGACATCACTGAAGTATTCATCGAAAACCTTGTTTCCGAAGGTGTTCAAAACCCCCTCACAAGTTCCCACAAGAGTCAACCAAACTGCTGTCTGGCTTCGTTTCTGTGGTTTTACCAATTTAACTTTTTGATCAAAACCTTCAAAACTTACGCTGAGGCAAAAACCTTCAAAACTTACGCTGAGGCAAAAACCTTCCAATTTGGCCTCATCTTCGGCAGTTCTTGGGCTGACTTTAAACTGCCCTTTTCTTCTTGAAGCAACTAAATGAGCTCTGGCAGTACATTGCTTTTGTCACATGGCAACCACCTCACTAATTTTAGGGAGGCAGGTTGCAGGGAAAACGTTGAACAAATTAAGGTGGAAAAGCGTTGACGCCATTTTATGTTTAGTAATGCAATAGGATGCAATAGTAGGCGAAAATGTATTTCAACGGGCAACCTCACCAAACTCCTGTGTAGAGGATGTATTTAATGTTGATATTCTGCAACTTTACCACAAAGTCCACTGGATAGACAACCAACTTCAACTTAAACAGTTGTTGAGAATGACCAAATTCTCCTCCAAACGAACAAATCTCGACTATGCTAACTGAACAACTTGGACTTTCAAGAAAAATTTTCAAAATATTTTCAAAAACTTTTCAAAAAAAACCAGAAAACCAATCTGTAGTGACTCAGTTTAATGCAATTTATCGGTAGTGACTGACTTCGTCGATAGTGAATCTTGACAGAAACGATGGGTTATTGGTAGTGACTGACTTCAAAACAGAAAACAGAAACAAACCTGAAGACGATATCTCTTATGCAGACTAATATATATATTTATATTACCTTAGGGCTACCTGTTCGAGCCCACTTAGTGCAGCTTAATGCTCCACTATATATATATATATAATGTATATATTGTATATATAAGCAATACACGTGTTTCATTTCAAGACAATATGATTCAAAAACTCACCTCTCTATCTCACTTAGCAATAGTGGCTGATAGCAATCGTCCATCACTTGAATACAATAAAATCTCCGCCTGGTTAAAACGACTACGTGTTTATGGACACGTATGTTACCATCTTAAAACAAGAAAGGAAGTGAATTTTGCAGTACTACCATACAACAAAGGAAAACTTGTTGGATAATGGATACATCCAAAAAATCGTTGACTGCACAAGCAATGGTAAGCCAAAGGTTCGCTATAAAGGACTAAAACATATCACGAGACCGAAGTATAAGAAAGTAGCAGTAATCATAGACAAGAAAGGAAAAAAGCTGGCTCAGGGCAAGTGATAAAAATGTAGAGGGAGCATTGTATGACAAGATAAGAGAGGCTGAAGAGGCTGCAGAGACCAAACATCGCGGCAATCACTATACAACGAAGAACTTAACCAGTTCATTGGGGACAAAGTTAAGTACAAAGTTCGCCATGATGAGGACGCAGTTGACTTAAATTGCTTTTGCAAAAGGAAATCAGTTATAATTATAGTAAGATAAGCATACAGAGAAATTCTTGGCTTGAAAGATCCAAAAGGTGATTGTCTCAATGTAGAACTCTGAACATTCCATTAAATTTTATTATCATCTGTACTGTCGTTCTTGTTTTCCGATCTACACAGTAGAAAACAGTGACTTGTAAACCTACCTTAGCCTTGCAGTTGAACACCATAGTTGTAATAGCCTTGCTACAAATCTAAACTTAACTCTAACGCAAGAGGAAGTGGACCAAACCATTAAGGCAGTCAAGAACAGAAAAATACCTTGCTTGGACTACATTCCTGCAATTTTCATCACGTATGTTGGCGATGTAAACATCACTCGCTTACATGAAATACGTTAAAAATTTCAAAGAGATGAGAAACAGCGCGGGCAGACATGAGAACTAATCATACTACCTATTTCATACGTCAACCAGCAAGGCGCCTCTGAGGATTAGCTTATAAAGCATTCGAGCTATTACACAAGTGAGTAAAATACTGTATTCAGAGGAGGGAGAATACAATTAAGCAGAAACACCTGAAAAAAATATCGTTCAACAAATTTTTGGGTTTCAAGAACGCACTTGGTAGAGCATGGCATGATGGACTCTGGTATGTGAGTGACCTAATACAGTTTATGTATATCAGCGAGTCAAGTGCAAAACTAATGGATAGTATCTTCCAAGAAAAAGTCATGCACACAGTATAAGTTTCCCTGCCGTACGTTATTTCAGTTGTAATTCCTATGAGTAACTACTTTCTAATGCTGTTTTAGTACATGCTCAAAGAATGAGAGACTATCAGATAAAACTAAAAATGATACGGTTTGTTTCCCTGTGACTTCTTCTTCCTCCCCTTTTACGTCGACTTTCATACACTAACGATCTAACTAATTTAACGTAAGTCACCAATCATACAATGCATAAAGCTTTACGCATCTAAATATGCCCACGATTTTACCTCAAATTTCTACTAGAGTCTTGGGAAATCCATTACCCCATACAAGAATACCCTTAACCTTGTTAAAAGAATTTTGTAATACATTCCACGCAACGCCTGCGCAATTCGATGGGGGACCGACAATGGTACAGTTTGCAACAGTATCCTGCAGCAAACGAAGATGACTAACACACCTGGGAACATAAATTCATATAACGATCAATGGAAGACCCCCCGAAAATCTAAGATACACCCACAATATTGTCCTATTGAAGGGCTGAAAAAAAGAACATTTAAAGTGCAATACACAAATACAGGAGACGAAAGCAGCAGGTGGAATAAAGTGATGATTGTGAACACCAGGACTTCGAATCTGGGTCTCACGACTGCAAACCTGACGCCTTCCCATCCCTACTGCATTAAACAGCTCAGTAATAAAGTCAAAACACTGTTAGCTGATTTTGGTTATTGGGTCTGTTTAATGGCGTACAAACTGCATAACTTTTGTACCTACAAGGCATCGACTTATCGCAGTTTGCACTAGCTTCAGACAGACGTTAACAGGTTGGTCTTGTAAGCACAGTGATAACTTTGCTCCTCTAAAGAACATGCTTATTTAAATCAAGCAATTTTCCTCCTTGTCTGAACAACGAAATCCACAAAACTCACATCTGAGCAAGGAAACCAGTATCCAGGTTCAAAAGGCAACTGGAAACAATGTCCTTTCGATGATAACTATGCTCACTTTGTTTTCTCACCAAATACTAATATTTTTGCTCACAGAGAAATACGCTGACTCTTTCTTCCCCCTACAGTACCTTGTCAGAAGCTGAAGTTGGTGATCATGTACATTTACAAACTGTGACATTTACAACCAGAGTCAAACGGTAACCCGGTCTCACTGTTAAGACCGTAGCAAGTCCTTAATTGGCACGGCTTCCGTCTCGGCCTTCTTTGATCTCAGGATACTTAAATAGCTACCCCTCTTCATTAAATCCCCTGCTGTCACGATGGCCCATTGGCATTCCAGCTGCGGCAAACACAGCTAAATAGGTAGGATGAAAACTTTGTCTGTTAAGTAGATCCTTCGTTTGAAGCTGATAATTTACAATTACCACAGCAAAATTATCAAACCAAAGAAATCAACAAAAAATGCAATATCAACACTATTACAAACCTCTGTAGAACGAGGACACTACAGCATCCCTCTCAACACCGGGCATCCTCCCAGATGAAAATAAATTATACATTTGTATCATATCCATGGACTTTTTCTTCCGGAATTTTGAAGTGGGAAACTGGCGGCTGTTGAAGTAAAACAAGTATTTTTCTCAAAACGGGTAGTGGAAATAATCACCGAAAACAAAATTCTAAACGAATTGACATACTGTTTCACGTCTTACATAAAAAATCTTTCAATTTGTTAGCTCTATGAATTAAATTCAAGTTTTATCATTTTAAATAAAAATGCAGCAAGTTGCAAAATGTTGATTTGCACAAATGCAAAAACATGGGGTCTATTCGGTTTAATCGCGTCATATTATCAACACGAAGTTGTACGAAAGGACTTGCTTGATATTTGGAATACAATTGAAACAATCAAAAGACAGGTTCACGCCATCTTGTTTTTCTCTTGTAAACAAAATTCTTAAGGTTCTCTTATGAAGCAAAGAATATTACAAGGTAAAAACAGATATTAAATTTGAACTGCTTTTTCGCCTTAAATGTCGCCTTAAAAATTTTTCGCATTTTACAGAACACTCTTCGACATCAGGCTAAATAATACCTGTGCTAGCAACCACCAAAACCACGGGAAACCTTACATAACAGTCAGATTTTACTTTTTGTATTGAAAGCGACAAAGCGAACAGTTGTTCTTAAAATAAGTGAACTTTAAAGGAACAGAGACAAATAAATAAGTTCCAAAAACACCATCTTATTAGGCAAAGGAGAAATGGGCAAAAATATTTTTCAGGGTTCCAAGCTCAGGTGGTTATCATCGTAGCTTTACTTTTGTGAATTACAAGAGACTACCCTGTCTACTTCCATTCGAAACTGGTGAAAACGGCGATAAATGGCTGCGATGTAGGCACAGAGTATACGTCACATATAAGTGTATACGCCACTAGACACCCTATAAGATAAGTGGGCGATCAGGCTTAAATGACTGTGTGTGTTTCGATCTTTCATACTAAGCTGCATAGCTGAGAAGGGAAGGAGTCAGATTTGCAGTCGTTAGACTCGGGTTCAAAGCTCCGTTGATCACAATCATAACTTTCTCTCCACAGCATCTATCGCCTCCCAGTTCTGCGATCATGGCACGTCAGAAAAATGAAGGAAAATGAAACAGCGAAAAGTAAACCAGATACAGAGCGAACCAAGCTAATCAGAAACAACAGAGACAAAAATTAAGAATCTGAGTCAATAGAGTGGGTGACTTTTAACGGTACAGATTTCAAATAAACCTTGAATAAAGAACTTCTTTTGGCTTATGCAAAGTTGGAATCCGTGAATGGTTTAGCATACGCCAATACCTGTTAATCCATGTAACAGTCACAAACATGATATGTCGCTTGAAGGAATATTCACCACTAGACAGGCACCCAGTTAAGCGAGTTGATGATCAGGGTTAAACGAGTAAAAAACTTTCAGCGATTCCTATATAGCTGTTAATTTGAGTAGCAATGGTGCCAATTTTGCAATTAGGAGACCCTAGTTTGAATTTGAGATGAATCTGCTCTTCACACCAAATCACTTTTATCACTTGGAGACAAAAATCAATGACATGTTTAAATACATCAACTACTGCCTATCCACTACTTTACCACGACTCCTATAAAACAGATATTGATCAGAATGCTGCGTCATTACTTTAGGTAATACTAGCATACCTTGCTAATTTTTGGTACACAATAAGAAATCCATAGAGTGTTTCAGCTGCAAATGGAATTTGCCTCTTTCGTTTAACATGTGCTATGCTGTCTTCTGCTGAAACTCCACCCATGTTGTTGAAATAAGGTAGGGGGCCTCTGTATAGCAAGTAAGTGTCATTCCACCAATCCTTTATCTGAAAAAAGGGTAAAACACGGTCAGCTGAAGAATTTGTAGGCACAACATTGACTGTGTTACTAGTGTACACCGATCGTGGCCTAGTAGAAACGAACATGCTCTTAAAAGCAGATGGTGGAAGTTAGAAACTCCGTCACCACAAGAATAGACTCCTCGTGAGAAGGAAGCGGAGGCTCCATCCCCAAAATACCTTAATTCCTTACACGTTTGCTAATCCTGGCTTGCGAACAAGCTGCGTTCGATAAAGAGTAAGCCCTATAAATAACCAGGACTCTGTACACAGAAAAAGCTTTGTCTTTGCTATTTTCTTTTTGTCTGTTTATCTACTTTAATTGCTATTACTGGGTAGTCTCGAACTATGTTCTCAAAAACAATCTCTTTCCTTCCTGATAATTCATACTCTGAAGAGTGCCCGATGAAAAATGTTTTAGTGGTATGCCGCCATTTTCAAGGCAATTGTCAAGTATTGTATCACAAAAAGATTTTTTCAAATATATCAGTGACCGTTGAAATACTACAAATGACTGGCACTGATGAAGCCCAGACACAAATACAAATATATAAATTTCCGGTTACAAACCGTTTGGCTTCGGCTTATGATACCAAGAACTTGAAATGTTTTTGACCAAAAAAGCACAGCAGATAACAGCCTTTACGGTATAGCTATCAATTTCAATCAACAGCCAGCGAATTACGTAACAGGAAGTACGCAATCAACTGCATTTATCTCGAATGTTTTCAGAATGATGTTATACTGTCTATTATAAGCCATTACCTGGAACCACAAAACTGAAACCTTTGTTGACTATGATCTCATAATTCAAGGATTATAGTTACAATAATTTAACAATATATTATTCTTGTAAGGGTCAATTTCTAGTGTGGTACCAGTCACCCTTTTGATCTCTTGTACACCACGCCTATACTTTGAGGGCAATTAACCTGCAAATTAAGTGCAATTAAATTGTTATTTATGCCGTTAACATTAGCGATCAACAGCAAAGTGAACAAGCGTTTTAGCTGCAAAGATGAGGGACGTTCCTGGAATATGTACACTCTTTCGCTGATGTCATTAACACTGACTACATTAAGACAGTACACCGGTATACAAACTCGGTAGCCATCTATCAAATGACAGTGAAGCTGAAGCTTTTGTGCCAAGCTACACCACAGAAGGCTGCTGCTACATTTCAATGCTTGAACTTCGTTTGGAAATTTAGTATGTACAAAGCATACAGTCAGTGCTTTCATGTCTTATACAATAGTGTACTAACACCACTTACCATTTGCCTTGCACCAATCTTGGCGACTGCGCAAGAATTGAAAGACAGAGTTGCAGGGGCCTCTAAAAAGCTGCGTTCAGAAGAAACGCCGACAAAACTAAGCTTGTGTTCTTTCCATGAATTTTTGGAGGATGTAACAATTGACTTTTAAGACAGAAGTCTATAAATCTGCGCAATTATGTATCGAACGACAGTAGTATTGAAACTGGTGTTTGTGCTAGATTATGTAAGGTTGCTGTTGCATTTTAGCATTTAAGTTAACACATCAAATGATGTTCTTTAGGGAGTCACATTATGCCAATACCAATCTATTGTGCTGTAAAAGACCCTGTAGCTACCAGAAACATGGAACATGGGGAGGAAAATTGAGAAAATATGAGGTGATCTTAGTAAATACCAAGACAACATGACGTAAATAATAAAAGATAACATGACGTGACCATGATTCCAAAAGAATGTTGATGTTGACAACGAGTTTGAGATCTTCATAACATCGTAAGATTAAAGTTAGCTGAGCGGGTCTTCAAAATACTACCAAGAAGGCATACGCCACAGCTACCAGCTACAAAATAATACAAATGCCAATTTGAAGCATTCATCCCTTGGATTTAGCACAAAAATCCAGTATTAGAAATGAATTAGTGAACACCATTTCGTTTCCTTACCCAGTTCCTTGATACGCTTGCTTTATGAGCCAATTTTGCCTGAAGAACCTTTCCAATGCCATTTTCAAAATCCATTACCACGGCTTTTGTCTCTTGAAATTCTTCAGGAGTAAGATACGGCTTGACTTTACGAGAGAAAAGACACAATCAAAATGAAATAATTAAAGTGTTTCGTTTTTAACAAGTTAGGAAATTAACTTCATGAACATTCTTTGCATACATCACATACTAATTCATTACCATACAGGGGATATGTTTGTTAACCTTTTGCTCTACCACAAATAAAAATGATGAAGTGTACTGCTCAGTTCTAACAACTTTCATCTTTACCATCAATGTAACGTTCATCTTTGGATGTATGAAACTTCCATCTTTACAAGAGAAGTTCTTGGTTGCCCAGTGTCATAAAACTCATGTACAGTGGCCCTATAAAACTAATCCTGTTTATTGCGATAAAAAGTTCTACTGAATATCCTCAGGATTTTGTCTGTTACCTCCGACAAAATACGTTCTTGCTACTTTTTACAGCATACAATTTTATAAATGTATTTCAGCCATGCACCTATTGAGAAGATCCTCTGTCATTTGGAAACACTTCGAATGTCTATGTAACCTTTGCTCTCCATTAGGCTATTTGATGTACTACCTACGCAAGCTTGCTAACTATACCACAATTTACAGAAATTCCTGTCCGTCAAAATTTCCAACAAAAAGTGTGAAACGTTTTGTAACTTTGCAAGTCAACTCAGTGTTGCAAGCATCATAGAAAAAAGCAAGCACTGGAATCAAAAATCAAGAGTCAAAGATAAAAAGACAAAGTTTACAGTCAGTACAGTAAAAGAAATGCGGAAAATAGTCAAGAAAGGGAAAAGTCTCTTTTGCAATTTCCATGAAGGTTGTCGGCATCAATTCTATCAATGGACTGCTATGTAAATATTGACTGCATACATCAGGCAAAACTCAGGATAGTGTACAATCTCATGTGTATGCGTTGGCGCTTCCAGTCAAGAAAATAACCAGTCAACAACAGAACCTCTGGGTGAGGGATCAGACAATTTGAGCTGAAATTGATCCCTGCTTTAATCTATACAGGATACATTAAAGTGTCAAAAAAGTTCAATCAAAAATGTTACCTGACTCCAGATAGCGTTTACAGGTATCCTCCAGAGACGGTAGTGGCAGTGATGGTAAAACTGCATCATTATCAAGTGTCCTTGTAAAATCATTACTAGTTACTTGTTCCATATCTGATAAAGCAATTTCCCTACGCAGAAGCAAAATACACACGTTTAAGTACATAACCAAGTCCATATATAATGCAAAACTCAAAAAAATATTATGCATGCATTTTTCCTAGTCCAACATTTACAGTTTTCTCTCGTGTCTAACATAAAGCTCTAGTGGAAAAGTTTGAAACAGTTCAAACTCTGGGCATAATCTTTAATACGAACTTTGATATGTTTATGTCTATGATAAAAGTAAATGGGCATGTTCAACTAAGAATTGAGGAAGTTGAAAATAACTCCTTTTAGTCAAGGAATAGTGCGAAAAAGCAGGGCTAAATCTAAGTGACAAAAATACCATATTTCCATGGCAAACTAACAAAGTCAACTATAAAAGCATCATCAATCAATTGAACTTGATTAGACGTGAAATTTTCATGTGGAGAAATGAACTTCCCAATCATTGACCAACATGATGTAGTATGCTTAAGACAAGGAAATGCTACAGAAGTGCTGTTGCAACCAGTTGCATGTTCTGAAATTTAGGTTAGAATTACAGAAATCTAGCCTCTCCATATTAGGTGACCTTCAAAGGAATTAGGTGCCCTCTTTTATCACTCTCCTCACTCTTCCTGGGTCACAAGACCATGCACATATATGCGAAAAACGTTTAGCATAAAATATGCTCATTAAAAATATCAATTGATAGTAATGTGATGTGTATCCTCAATGTCTACGGTTGATTCACTTGTTATTAGTGTCATGATAATTTTTCCCAGATCACTTATATTTGAAGCATCTGCCATGTTCATATATTATATCTTCACTCAAGATCTGCATTTGTTTAAACATATTTATCAGATCAACCAAGTTGCTCATTTTAATCGATATATTCTTATAAATGTCATTATTTCATGATAATATCCCTGTCAACATAGGTACTTGGATTGTTCTCTTGTTGGATATGGATATGGTATATGGTTGGTATAGCCGGGGGTGGTATTATGGATAAGCTCCCTCTGCCAATAAAGTGTTCCCACATGGTGTACTCCTCACAAAGCCTCTGACAACCAAGTCCAGCTCCTGGCATGCATGTCGCGGAACTGCTTTTACTGACAGAGAGAAAGGGCAAAGGCGTGAAGCTGGCACCTCAAAACAAGTGCTTCAGGCAGATGGGTAGAAACAAATAGAGAGATGGGTAGAACACTATTCCGAACTCTACCCGAGACAAAATGCTGTAACACCTACAGCTCTTGACGTGACAGAATGCCTTCCTGCCATGGAAGGACTTGACAATGAACGAACCATCGAAGAACTCAACATAGCCATCAACAGCCTGGCTGCAAGGAAAGCTCCAGGCAGTGACGCTATTTCCCCCGATCTGATCAAGCAGTGCAAGACTTCAGTATTATGTCAACATTGCTGTGCCACAAGACATGAGGGATGCCATCACCCTCTACAAAAATAAGGGAGAATGCAGCGATTGTAACAACTCAGAGGCATCTCAGTACTGTAGGCAAGGTCTTCGCCCAGGTCGTCCTGGTCTACCTTCAGAAGCTTGCTGAGAGTATCCACCCAGAATCACAGTGTGCCTTCCAGGCTGAAAGTTCAACGGTAGATATGGTCTTCTCGCTCCATCAGCTCCAGGAGAAGTGCAGAGAGCAGCAGATGCCACTGTACATCGCCTTTATCGTCCTAACAAAGGTGTTCATCAGCAGAGAAGGGTTGTTCAAAATCCTGCCTAAAATTGGATGCCCAACAAAGCTCCACAGCATAATTGAGTCCTTCTAAAGTAATATCCAAGGGACTGTTCAGTTCAACAGCAGCACCTCTGACCCTTCCAACATCAACAGTGGGATCAAACAGGGTTCCATCCTCGCTGTAACCCTCTTCTGGATCTTCTTTGCTCTGCTTCTGAAGTATGCGTTTGGAACATCAAAAGATCTACCTGCATACAAGATCAGATGGCAAGCTTTTTAATCTTGCCCTTCTTCAAGCCAAGACTAAAATTCATGAAGTCTTGATTAGAGACATGCTATTTGCTGATGACACATTAGTAGCCACCCACACTGATCGCGAGCTGCAGTCCCTAATGGATAGCTTCTCCCAGACCTGCAAAGAGTTTGGACTTACCATCAGCTTGACAAAGACTAACGTGCAGGGACAAGGCACTAAAGCACCACCAAACATCTCTGTTGATGACTACAAGCTTAATGTGATCCACCAGTTTACATATTTAGGCTACATTGACGCTGATAACCTCTCCTTGGAGGCAGAGCTTGACTTTTTTTTGAACTTTAATGTAGTTTTAGATGTAAAAAAAAGAAAAAAAAAGAGCTTGACAAGAGAATCAGGAAGGCATCTATGACCCTCACATGCCTTACAACACGTGTGTGGTCAAACCCCATGCTAACACTGAAGACCAAGATGGCAGTGTACAGTGCTTGTGTCATCAGCACACTGCTATACGAAAGTGAGTTTTATACTACGTATGCCAGGAAAGAAAGACATCTGAACACATTCCACATGAGGAGCCTTCGATGCATTCTAGAAATATCATGGCAAGATAAAGTCCCCAACAGGGAGGTACTGACCTGTGCATGCCTACCAAGCATGTACACCTTACTGAGACAGTGCAGACTCCATTGGCTTGGCCACGTTCACAGAACGCCAGATGGTTGCGTCCCCAAAGACCTACTATACAGAGAGCCAGCCTTATGCAACATGTGCAACAGTCAGATTTGCCATAATATGAGTACCCTTGTGTTTTTCAATCAACAGAATATTGACACCTTGTGTTTTTAAGTTTACAATAGCTGTATTGCCTCATACAAATTCTTCTCACAGCCTGTCATGTATCCTTCTTTGTGCAACAGGCCAACAGTCAGTTGTTTATACTTTTACAATTTGTCTTTTAGGGGGATAATGCTTGTGCAACAGTGACAACTCTATGCAACTTCTTCCTGACTGTTGCACCTAGC
>JANTCA010027981.1:0-44041 GCA_024741275.1 Chironex yamaguchii | reverse complement strand
TTTAAGTATGATTTTAGCGCAATGTCGCAAATTTTCAAGGCGATTTTCAAGTTTTGTACCACAAAAAGATTGTTTAATTAAGATTTAATGAAAACCATTTGCCAATTAAAAAACCAAGTAAGACATTTATTGTGAGTAAAAGTAAGGGCTCACTGTTTTCACGAAATTTATTTCGCAATCAAAAGACGCTTCTTTTGTGAGTTACAACTGCGACGTCATCGCCCATAACTCCTTATCTGTATGAGTGTTAAAGCAGCTGCCATTTGATTCGGAAAGGGCATGATCATAAGTCTTGTGGCCATGGAGAAAGCATTATCTTCTCAGTCTTCAGCAGTAACTACTTTAAGGTAAGCTTAGTTGACATAGATACACCAGTGCGTCGGACCCCCTTTTCACCCTTGGCAGCGATAAGCTTTTTTATTGGCTGCGATAGTTCAGGGTTGGCGTGGGTTCCTGAATGGTTTCCATGGTAGCGCACTTTAGTCGATTCCATGGCACGTTCTTACTGCGTCATGTAGCGTATTTAGGTTTTCTTTGAGACCTGGAGTAAACTGCAAAGTAGAAATTTAAGTTGATCTAGCTAGGCCAAAGTCAATGATAAATGTTGAGTGCTAGTGAATTGCCTTCCAGGTGTCAGCGGCATGCTTTAATTTGAGCAGGTTTGTTATCCTTTGGCTGCTCCTCCGCCCCTTGAAAAGGCCATAAAACTTTTTAAGTTAAGTCATACAAAATGTTTTCTATGTAATTCATCAGTCTCAATGAAATATGAAACTGTCAGTTATCAAGGTTTTCAATTACATAATTTGAGGTGGATTATCGTGAGTTGAAAGTGTCCTATCCTGGATTCGATGTCGTGGCTCGAATCCAACTCCAGACATGTCATTTGAAAGTGGAGAGGATCTGCTTACTCTGTAAATTTTGACACATAAGATAACAGGATTTGCTCGCACGGAGAGAAATGACCGTGGTCAGACTGTTTAAATCAGCTATAGGCGCCCCCCACCCATGCAGTAAAATTATTAACCTCATACTTTGCTAGTGTAGCTCATAAAAGAGTATGAGAACAGACCATAAAAGATGTTTGTTGGTATGGTCGTCAGTGACCATATTTTCGTACTGTTTTGTATATAGGCGGATGCAAAATTTTGTTTCGTTATTTGGAAACGTTATTAGGATGTAGAAAGTGCTTGAAGTACAGAAGTAAGAGAATAATAGATAAACAAGTATTTACCTTTACCTTAGTACATTAAGGTCCCTTTCTGTGTTGCAAATCTTTTGATGTGGCCACTGTTTGTTTAATTTTTAAAGCAAAAATACTGGACGAGAATGACCTCCCCTTCAAAGAATTCCCACCTCAGATGAACTCCCACCCCGAATGAACTCCCATATTAAGTGAACACTTGCCCTCGAAGGCCGACATTTGAATGACTGCAGCAATCATTCTTTTGAGGGCGTGCAGCATGCGTAAGAAAGTGAAGTATTGCAAAAGCAAACGATGAAGTTGCAAGTGCAATAAACTGTGTCATCATGGACGTGCGTCTAGTTGTTCCAGTACCTGTCCTTTATCCTCATAGGAGTATAAAAAGCTCATGGCTACCGTTTTATCTGTGTTCAATCCTTGTGGTAGAAATACTTAATGTAAATAAGGCGACTCATCGTCGTTTTCCTGGTCACGAACAAAATGGCAGTCCGGATGGCATTATTGAAACGGAAACAAGTGTAGACTATGTTCCTCCGATGTACAGTCAACTGTCGCCTTACGGACAACCCTTTTTGGGACAGAAAAAAATCCCCGACTGAAAATACAAAGAAATGACTGAACGTAGCTCCCGCTACATTGGACTCTCGCTATTACGGAAATGCGGATTCTACGTGTTATACCATTTGAACATTTTAATTATTTAGCTCTTGATAGAACGGACACATGCTGTATATAACTGCCAGATACTATGCAAATGTATTGCATTGTTAATTACGTGTTGATCTTAAGCATCCATTGCACGATCTATATTCGCGGAATTTTAGCCGTGTGTTGATTTTTAGAAACAGATTTGCGTTTTCCAGGTCGTCGTGTCAGTGACTCCTCTCTGATTCTAAAAGCAACTTTCTTTGAGAGTGAAGAGTGAATTTGCAAGCCTAAGTTGCATCAGATGTACTGAAAAAGCAATCGCACCAGACAAAACTTGAAAATTATTTCTTGCCACAATCAAACTAGAAACTACAGAATAATAGAAGACGTAAATAAAGAATAATATACAGAACTACAAATCTGTCATAAAAATTGCATGATTGCTGTTGATTAAGAAAATAAATAAGTTTTCAGCCAATAACAGTGATTTTTCCCTTATCCCGCTATTATGGACTCTCGTTATTGCGGACGCAATATTTGGTCCCGATGGTGGCCGTTGTAATGAGAGTTGACTGTAATGAAGTTACTAACATCTTGTTTATACTTTATCCTTGTCATAGAGTTGACAAAAGAATAAGTTACATTTTTTTGCATTTGTGGCCACTTTCCTTGGCTATGTTTTTGCTTGTCGGGGTTTGGCAGAGCCTATTGATGGACGGTATTCTTCGTTCTCACTTTAATAACATATGAAAAATTTTTTTAGGTTGAGATTGACGTTTGGTAATCAAAGTACCAGCCTTTTATTTGCCATTTAACTAGCTTGCATTCGCTACATTAAAATCTAAATCCGCAACGTTGGCATCGCAGTTTCTTAGTAGCACAGTCGTTCTGCTGGAAAGACGATTTTGTTATTTGAAGGTATTTGTCGATTATCGTCCTTGTATATTTTGGTGCATCCTGAGTCTCGTAGTAAATGTTGACCTGTGGTAGAGTCGGATGTTTAGGCAGTCGTTTTTAGCTTTGTAAGCGCGAAATGGGTGTTCTGTAGCAAAAATTGATGCTTGGCGTACACTGGCAGGAACATGTTGTTAATGCTGTTACCCAATCTTCGAGAAACGCTACCTAAAATCGGATATTCACAACGGCACAGAAATGTATATACAAATAGTCGTTTTCAGCTTAGACGATGCCCAATGCTATGTTTTGAGAATTTATGTGGAAATGAGCTCCTTTTAGTCGTGTTACCTCGTCTTACCAGGGACCTGTTTTGTTGACAGGGATTTGAACCTGCAACTCTTCCACTAGAGCAAGATGGCGTTGTGGTAAATCACATACCATAGAATATAAACCTGCTGCTATTTGGGAACTATACACTTTGGAATACATAGATGGGGGCTATATGGTGTGTAGGTGTCAGGTCTACCCTCTTCTTTGGTCGCGGCATGAAAGAGCGTGGCAAAGTAGGGACGTCATGATACAATTGTATTCCCTAGCCCCCTCAGTTGTTTGGAAATGACGTCAAACACAATATTCTTTTAAGCCTGAACCATAGTCAAGAGTCACCCTGGTGCGCATTTCAAGTTCTTTGCTAGGATAATTTAGAATTAAAGTACTTTACTAAATCCGCATATGGCCAACACGATAAGAATATCACATCTTTGTCGTACTTTGTACCTTTTGTGATTATTTTTAGAACGTATTTTTTATGCTGCTATTTAAGGCTAGGTGACTATGGCAACTCAAATACTGTTGTAACGGAATTAAGGAAAAATGGTCATTTATAGCTTATCTAAAGCTATCATCATTTTTCTGTTAATGCTTGTATTGGTGTCTCCCAGCGTGCTTGAAAAAAACTGCGTGGAAATACTTATTTTTGTCGAATTTTAGTTGATGTATTATTGATAAATAACGCAAAGCTAGTACTTTTAAGGATGATATTGGCCAAGAGATAGCTATAATAATATTGCTTTATCCCCGGTTTTGTTCAAGGGAGGGTTCTTATTAATGCGTATGTCTTTTTGCAGCATAACGTACAGGATGATTCGCGCGTGAGTTAGGTAGCTTAGAAACAAAATTAGCTCCTTTAAGGTGCAGTCAAATTGTTATACGACAGTGGCCAGTTCTAACTAAGAAGCTATTGACAGGAAATGGTTAGACTGGGCTAAAATAGACTATTACGAACCGAAATGGCGCTAGAAGCTAGAATAGATCTTGGTTGAACTACACTCCTGTAGATAGAAAGCACCAAGTGGACTGGAGTGGAAGAGACAAGGCTAGACTAGTGTTAACGGCAGTAACAAAAGTGCAAGGGATCAGACTGGGTTAAACGGGGCTTATATATGGATTGAAATGGCACAGTGGATTAAAGTGTATCAGAGTGGATCAAACTGGATTAGACTGGGCTAAACTAAACTAAGATAGACTGATATGATAGCAATGGACCGTGGACCGTATTGGACACTTTAAAGTCACGAGTGGTCAAGCGTGAATGAAATAGACTGAACTTAATCCAAATTACTCGTTAGAAGTGAAAAGAAGTAATAATTTTCACTGTCATATTAGGATTTTATATTCATTTGTATTTCCTATGGGAACTAGCGACTAGCTATTGTTATTATTTTTCTGCTCTTCTCGTATATTTATTAAACTTGTAGAACAACGATAATGTTTTTGTCAACGAGAATTGTCCCATCACAGGGGCGGGGGAAGCATAACCACCGGGGCGTCGAACCCGGGTCTCTCGACTTCAAGTCTAACGCCTTTCCCACTGAACTAAACAGCTTACATAGTTCGACGCCCCGGTGGTCATACTCATGCCTAAACTTATGTTCTTAACAGAAGACCGCCGTGTCGACTTCTGTATGGAATTAGTGCAATGAAAATCATATTTAACGCGAAGAAATACGATACGTTCCTACTTCTTTTGGGGTTTTACTCGGAAGAACAACATAAATAGAAAAGTAGTCCATACTTTCAACAACACTGAGTACCTTTAGAACACATTTGTTTACCCTTATGTAAATATCTATTACAAAATGTTCCAAAACGTGTCTTTCGGGTATAGCTTTCCCTGCAAAAATCATTAGCAATATGTACTAAATTTGTTTTATCAAGTTCATCTTTGTGGACAGAGAAAATCGTGAAATGATTAAAACGTTCTTCACTTGAAATGGTTGGTAAATAAGTGCAGATACGTCTGATTGCTTAAGCTGATCTTTCGCATATTACATTGGTTGCCGGTGCCAAAAGCCATACTTAAATAACCAATTTTACATGGGACATTAAGTCCTGCTGGCTTTTCGGGAACTTACGAAACGTATTGGCGATTTCTGATACTTGCTTTAGATCATCATTCCGAAATTGTGGTATGTAAATTTGTAGGTGGGTTTCAAGAAGTGATTTATCCAAATGGTCCTTCTTAACGTTACACATTCTATTTTTTCTTGGAAGGGTTTACAATTAACGACCTTTTGATAATAATTCACGTAATCTCTTTGCAAGAAGTGTATCTCCACACAACTTATAACAGTGTCAAAAGCTTCAAAACACATTTGCCTGTAATGGGGTTCTGCAGGGAATTTGTAATCAGCCTACGAGAAGATAGTGAATTGGCCTTTTACCTTCGCAATGTAAGTTTAGTGGGCTTGCATCTAGCTTTATAACCTTTGAGTTAACATTGCTTCAAAATAGATTAAAAGGTTATCGCTGCCAAGTTTTGCACGGTTCTAATTGATAGTGATGCAATAGATTTGCAATCTCGAGCAGAAAGAGCAGGTCTTTGAATTGATTAAGACGTTATCACTGTGTATTAACACAAGCTGGCCAAGCTGTACACCAATGAAGTAATCAAAAGTTTCCATTTGATACACAACGATACGCGATTTAACCTGGCCACCTAGCTTAGTTTCAAGTGATTGCGACCAGATTTCTCTTAAAACATCCCAGTTATTAGTTACACTTTCCAGAGATGTGGAACAAACAGACAAGCGACGGAAGCCAGGAGAATCAGGCGCCATACTAATGAGTGTGATCTGCAAGTTCCATACACATGTTTTACAAGGTATTTCTCTTGTGCCCTAAAACTATTCGGGCACATTAAGATATCTAACACTAGCTTATCAAAAACATGTCTAGAAGGCATGGCAGAGGGAAAGAGAAATCGAGAATACCTCGTAAACGTTGGCTTGACAACATAACTTCTTGGCCACAACTAATCGTTAATGATATAAACACTGCTTGTAAAAACCGTAATTTCTGCAGAGTAATTGCTCATGTTAGTGCGCTATCTAGCGTACTGGAGACAGCAACACATAATGTTCTCTGGTGAACTTTAAGGTCTTTGTCCGATACAGATGAGAAGGAAGCTATTTTGTATGTGACCTAGCTCGTAGCAAGTCATCGAACGTAAATCTTTAAGTAATTAGAATAGTTGTGTATGGATAAAAATTGTTTTTATTTTATTGGTTGCTATCAAGATGGCTTATTTTTATTTTATCGGTTACTAGCAAGATAACCTATCGATTTAAAGAACAAGAGTGTCAAAAAATTACAACTTGGTGTAGTCCTTTTAATGTTACTTTTTGTCTTATTGATGACAACACACTCTTGTGTTATTCATAACCCAATTTAACAACCAGGTCGTCTATTGACCCTGATGTAACAAAAAAGGATTGAAGCCTTAATACATCAAAAAGAGGGCTGCAATACATCAAAAAGAGGGCTGCAATGCATCAAAAAGAGGGCTGCAATACATCTAAAAGAGGGCTGCATTTCTTTACAAAGTATGCTGGTTTCTAAACTATGCTACCGTGATTCAGAATTCGTTAGTTCATCTCTGCATTTTGTCGACATAGCTTTGTTATTGGCAGTCAACATGTAACCCGCGGTTACAAGCTGTCGAGCACCAATAGAATGCAAACATTCGCTAGGGGAGCTCCTTTATATCTAGATTTGATTTTCTGAAGGGCGGTAAAGGCACAATTTTTGTCTATTATAGAGCACTGGCTGCCATTGTCCTTGATATAGACCGCTCAACAAAGTACAGTTTTATGCTGGTTTAAATTGTTGTTCCATGCTGATTATGTTGCAAATTCTTGTTGGCCTCTTTAGACCCAAAGAGATAGGGTGGGTTTAATGTTCTCCCCAGGTGTAACCAAAGAGATAGGGTGGGTTAATGTTCTCCCCAGGTGTAACCAAGGAGATAGGGTGGGTTTAATGTTCTCCCCAGGTGTAACCTATTTGTTGAGGTCCCATACATAGGCCTGTGCAGTTTATGTAGAATAACCTTGTACTATGTGACATCTGGCTTTGCCTTTGTGGTTATTCTGAGAGAACATTGACGAATCAGTCGAACGACACTGAAAGTCTTACTCCTTTCTGCGATCATATTGCTTCTCACGTAATTGTGACTGCAGCAAGGTTAATAAGGGAACCGTGTGTTTTGTTACAGGAAGATCAAAGAATTGCCTTAGTACTATTATTTTAGTTGAGGCAATTTTGTCTCTATTTTTCACGCAATCTTTTCGTGCAAGTTATCCAACGAGGCAATTACAGAACGAGTATTTGCGATTTTCTCAACTTTCACTGAGATTTGTTCTTTCCGATGTGTGATCCTGGTGAGCGCAAATCGTGTAACCTTTGACGTAGCCTTGGAGGACTTCTGCAGGAGCACGTGTTAGACGTATGCTAGGTCAAAAGCAATAAGAGCTTTTCAGACATGACCCTTGGACTTATCTATTTAAGCAGTTGGAACTCTCCTTAACTATCGTCTCCAGCGTCGCTCGGGATGGTTTGATCAATGATTTTTCCTCTACGAAAAACGCTGCTATTTCTTTCTTGCTACGCAACTGCCATAACCAAAAGTAGCCTCGATGGTCATATGCATCATATGCATTGGGCCATCAATCGATTCCAATATCTACTCCACCGTCCACCCCACCGTTCACCCCATCAACCACCTATAACCATCTCATACCTCCATCCATAAGTTCACTCTCCCACCCTTCCATGATTCCACTCTCCCACCCTTTCTTCATTCCACTTTTTCTTCATTCCTCCCTCTCATCCTTCCATCATTCCACGCTCTCATCCTTACATCATTCCACCCTCTCATCCTTCCATCATTGCACCCTCTCACCCTTCCATTTCACCCTCCCACCCTTCTATCAGTCCACGCTCCCATCCTTCTATTAGTCCACCCTCCCACCATTCTATCAGTCCGCCCTCCCACCCTGCTATCAGTCCAGCCTCACACCCTTCTATCAGTCTACCCTCACAACCTTCTGTCAGTCTACCCTCACACCCTTCTATCAGTCTAGCGTCACACCCTTCTATCAGTCCACCCTCCTACCCTGCTATCAGTCCACCCTCGCATTCTTCTGTCAGTCCACCTTCACGCCCTCCCGTTAAACCTGAGACGCAAGTCCAGCATTGAAAACGTTTGACGTAACAGGTTTCGTATCCAAGAATGCTTTGGTACACCACACTCACTCGACCTACTCCACCCTAAGTCTGGCTTCATTTTCTCACTCTACTCGAACCACATCTTCCTGAGCCCTGACGTTCCTATTGGTGACTGCGGTCCGTTCCTCGTGCACATGCACTACCATATATAGTCGTAAATATTCCACAGTCATTTTGTTTATGTGATGAGACGTATAACGATCATGATTGAAATGCATGTCTCGAAGATTGAGAGTTTAACCTGAGCAATACTTAGCGTGACTACAGAAACGGTGACCTTTTAATCAACTGCTATTTGTCAGTAGCAATTGTCAAAGATTAGATCATATTTTATGTCGAAGAAGCATCACTTGTCAGATATCCTAGACAGAACCACAAGAGATGTTTTGAAACCGACATTTGTAAGCAGAGTTAATTCGACTGACAGATTGGAGAAGCTTCTCACGAACCGGTTTACATTGCAGCCAATCCAATGAGTAAGTGAAGATAAATAACCATTTGACGACATTTTTATTGAAAAAAAAAAGATTTTGAGCCGGGGATTAGTGTACGTGTACTGGCAACAGCTATGTATTAAAAGAAATTGTTTCCTCAAGTAAGTGATCTCATCCCCCTCCTTCGCGCTTTGTTTCCGTTCCCTTTACTTCGTTTCCCTTCGTATCCCCTGTTTCTTGGTCGTTTGCTTTTGCTCCCCTTTTCCTCCTGCTCTTCCTTATCATGCTTTTCCTCTTTCGTCCCCTTTCCGTCGCACCTGCCCTCCACCATTTTTCGCCTCTTTTCCCCTTTTGTTTCTCCACCGTGATAGTTGTTCCCGCCTTTTCCTCCTCTTCTGTTTATATCTCGTCGCCCTCTCATCTCTTCACATCTCTTCTTGTCTCACCTCCTTCACATTTCCGCATTTTTCTTCGTCTGTCCTCATAACTTTTGTTTCTTATGGGCAGCTTTTTCTTGTCATAATTCTTTTATCTGTTTTGCTGAGCTCCCTCCTTTACCTTCCTTTTACTCTCGTCTTTTCATCTCTCTTTTCGTGTTTCCTCCTTTATTTGTTAATATTTTTAGCTATGTATTCATTTATCTACTTCTGATCTGCTCTGTATACTGTACTAATATACTAATACAATGATTTCTCTGTTATTTTCCAGTTCTCCTTTTCTTCTTTTTCACCTCTTTCTTTTTCCTCTCTTTTTCCACTTCTGTCATCTCCTTTTTATTTATGTATTTCTCATCCCTCTTTTTCGTGTCTACACTCGCTGCATTTCTTACGATGACTGTCGTCATCTCACTCACTTTATCCTTATTACTTTTGTCTTTTCTCCTTTTCGTTTTTCCCTTCCTTCCTACTAGTTTATAATGTAGTCATAGTATAGGGCTAATATAAACATTGACGCAATTTAAATCGGTGACTCTTCTAGGTCCATGTAATCAGATAACCTTCCCTTTTGAGTTCTCAAACCGATTAAGTTCACAGTTGTTGTTTTTTATAAGCTTAAGGTATTGGTGGGAACTTCACTTCAATAATTTTGTTCTGTTTTTATCGAGGAGTGAATGTAAAGAATTTCCAAGCTGAGATGGATTTAACCCATCCGAAAAGTGGGTGGCATACAGCTGAATCAGACTTGTCGCTCTGATGGAGGATACGCAGGTGTATACTACCTGTTACGTAGGCCAGTGATTTGCCTAGACAATTTTGTTGGAGGGTCTTTCGGAAAAATGGGACAACTTTATTTTTTCACTAACTTTTTCCAGTATTACAAAAAAAGTAAGTTGACTATGACCATCAAAACAGATGAACTACAAGTAGAAGTTTGGTCAAACTTCCCGTTTGCTGCAAAATTCCCTGCTGCATTATATGACCAACTTCCTTCCTAATATTTTGGGACCGCGGGTACGACAACCCCCTTGCCTCCTATCGGTACATCACTGACTTAGACCACATTCTAGATTTATGACATAGCGATTCATTACATTTTCATGTATTAAAATGATCAACCTGTCTGTAAGGTCAGCGCCGCTTAAAAACATCTATAAATGAAAAAAGTAACCTTGTTATGCATTGCAAGCTTCTACTGAACTACGCTTCGAGAGATACCTCCTCCGTCATCAAGCTAGTAGGTATGAGATGGTACAACTTTTTAAAGCTCCTCATGTGATCCTCAGTGCTGACGAGGGCCAGTCTGGAAACTTTGCTGCGCACACTGAAAATCGTCAGTGCACAGTTTGCGTAGATTGTGCGCAAACAAAATAAGATTGTACTTCTAAACAGTTCCTGATCGTTAACTGCCTTAATGAAATCATGTTGGTTAGTAGCAATGCCTACTAATATGCGAGGAAACAGTTTTCATTTTCTTTTTGGTGGAAACATTGAAATTTCTTACCTTCTTGGATTGGAAAAATGAAATTTCTTACCTTTTTTAGGAGCTGAGTATTACTTCCCTATAAATCATTTGGTTGTAAAATTATGTACGTACGCTGAAAATATACTGAGTATGGCTTGCGACAAGTAAATGTAAACCCACAGTTTTGTGAAGTTACAAGGGCATGCATGTTTTTCAAATATAGGATTCGAACGTCAAAGCTTTAGTTCTTTAGTTCTCCTGATGTTCGAAATTCGACGCATACTCTCACGAAACTAAAGTAAACTCTTCTTTATTTCATCTTCAGAAAAAGCATTCATCATTAGACAGATAAATAACGTGGTGCGTGCAACACTCATCATATAGTTCCTTCAGAATATGCTAACAGACGACAATGATTAATTTATAGCTTAGGGAAGGATAAAAAAAATACCTACCTCGTCATATCATCCCTCAACTCCCAAGGTCGCAGCATTCTTGACAATCCTTTTCCACACTGGTCGGTCAGACATGACTGTTCCGAGTCCCCTTTAAGAGTACGACACCTCAATGGTCCTACACTTTCCTCGTAGTTTCGTCGGTTTCGCGGGTTCTTTACGATAATCGCGAAAAGAAAAAGATTACTGAATTTTTTTAACAAGATTGACGAAAAGACAGTAATTAAATTTCATTTCTAAGAGGAATCCTTTTCTTTTAAGAACTACAGTGCTTATCAAATATAATAGATTACAATGATTTTTGTGGGATACTCAGTATTACAGAAGCCTACAATCAGGTGAGCAAAAAATTATGAGACTGAAGCAAAGTTCTGTAATTTCAGGTGTTTTTACACATACTGAGAACCATCGACACAGTCGAGGGGACCCCAGCTGTTTCCAGGTCCCTCATTTCAACTGGATTTCTACCTTCCACTTCAAGTTAAGCATTTTTCACTATTCCCCTATTGTAACGAATTTACTTGATCAGTGCCAGACGAAAGTTTTCTAGACGAGTTAATGGCTCAGATCAGGTTTTAAGGGGCGCCAAAATTATAAATTTTAGATATCTTTATTTCATATATAATCTCGTCTCTTGAACTGCCATTGGATTTACGGGTCTTTTATCCTTTGGCTTGAGCTAATCCTGCCTTTGATGTCAACCTTGGACAACTTTAATCTTCCACGTATTAGATAATTGAAGTTTGTATTGTGACGAGTCGTAGCTCAGGGAAAGCTTACGACCCATGACATGACAAACTTATATCAAACATGACTTCCACTAAGTGGGCAAAGACAAGGATATTCAAACTACTACTTGTTGTCATTTTATACTCTAACAAGTTTGATAGAAAGGCCAAAGGACTATTGGTCATTTAACCCGGACCGTCTACTCATATTGTTGGATGTCTGTCTATTGCCATAAACGCAAGTGATGTATTGCATACAAGGCATCACTTTGTCGCCATTTGTGCCTACATCGGGTAGAAGTATACAGTGTGGCTTTGTATAATGAACAGTGGTAGATTTATTATTGTGATCACCCGATTCTTTCCGACTACAATTTTGACGCGTTTTTTTTTGTTTTTTTTTCTGTTTTTTTTCCTAGCTTATAAGTAAGGAAGGTAAAAGACTCTACTTGTTCAGTTAGGGTAGTTTTCATGGAAAATCAAAGTGAAAATTTGATTAACCATCTGATATTTGGTTCACAAACTGTAGTGTCGTGTGGCTAAAACACTACTAATAAGATATACAAAAGTTGTTAATTTTATTGTTCCTTTAGAGAAGACAACGATCCATCCGCGAATTTTCGACCTACATGGTCATAGTCTGTCTCGTTATTAAGGCCATGTAGGTTGAAAATTTTCGGATGGATCGTCGTCTCCTTCAAAACCTCGGTAAAATTACAACTTTCTAATATCTCATCTTATGTGTCGACTGCGGATAGTGACATCATCTTTGCTGAGCTATTCAGGAAATCCAAAATTCTAGAAAGTTTGTTAGTCATTCAGCCCCGATTACTCACAATGGAATTTGTCTGTATTGGGGAGTGCCCTTACAATAGACGCTTTTTTGCACTTTCGAGAAGTCCAATAACGACCATCCTGGTAGTCCCAAAAGCGCTATTCAGCATGTCCTGAACAAAAGATGTGTTAAGGATTGAAGATCGAAGACGATGGGTAAGTGGAAGTAGGAGGCCAGTTTTCGTAACTAATGTTCATAGGCTTTAAGGTCCAGAAGAAATAATTCAATGGCACAGTCCTCCAGTGTTATATAACAGCCCCCTGGAGCAAAGTGACACCACCTCATCCGCGAGCAGGCGTGCAAAAAATCCCGTCAAACTTGTACTACGATCAAAAATTTCAAATGTGCAATGTTTTGAGTTTCGAGTCCCCATTTTGGGCAGCCTCGTACGCGCATGATCGGCTACACAGCCCCGCTTCAGTGATTTATGTTTTGATAAAGTTCCAGCGATTGGGCAAGTAGTGATGACCGAGCCTGTCTATGCTTCACAAGAGGGAAGTGTCATCAGGGTAGGAAATGACTAATCAAGTAGTATCAATTTTAACTTTACCGCCCTTTTGAAGACGATACCAAACCATCCGCGAATTTTCTAGCTCGAAGGTTTTTTCTACTTGTTAAGCCTGTCTATTATGTCAGTTCTGTCATAAAATTGAACTTTTTTACAGATTTCTTACTTAGTAAAGGGTTTGGGAAACGTTCTTTGTAGAGCTGTAGGACAAGAAGCCTTGTTTCGTTTGACATGCGATTTGAATTTTTTGCGATGACTTGGGATACAAATAGCCAATTATTTAAAAGAAAATTAGCTCTTGCAAAATACGCGAGTGTCTTTTGGTCTACAAGGGCATTGAATAGGCTTTAAGTGACACTAAACCATTTTTCTATAGCTAAACAAACTTCATTTTGTTGTTTTACTTAAGGTTGCACCCTTATGGTATATGGGCTGTCATTTCCTGCTCGGTTGGGGATTTGATAATATTATAGAGAATAAAGTATGGTAGCAAGTACTAAGGAAAGTAAGGAAAGTGACTTGTTGGCTGTTATGAAATCGTCTGTCGTTTTAAGGGAATAAAGAATTCAAAAGAAATACTTGAACAATCTTTTTGAATAAACTTTTTGTGGTACAAAACTTGAAAATCACCTTGAAAATTTGCAACATTGCGCTAAACACATACTTAAAAGCTTTTTTTTGGCACTCCTCAGAGTATAAATCGTCAGAAAGTACGTTATACGTACATGGCAACCTTTTTAGTTACTGTACATGTTTCGTATAAAAAAGGTTGCCATATACATTTACTTTCCTTTCTGACGATTCATACTCTGAGGAGTGCCAAAAAAAAGCTTTTAAGTATGTGTTTAGCGCAATGTTGCAAATTTTCAAGGCGATTTTTGAAGTTCAAAAAATTAATTCGTGTTGACAGCCAACACCGTAACTTGTGCTCTGTTATTGTACGACGATCAATCTACGAATTTTCAACATTTTCGTCGCATGACTGAAGCCTTACTTGTCGAGCTTTCGCGGATGGATTTCTATTGGTGTGACCTAGGTTGAACGATATCTTCAGTAGGAGCTAAATGTGCCTGTTACTTTCACGATAGCCACTAAAAGCTCATGTTGAAGCAACTTGGGTTCTTAAATGTTTAATTTGGCATAAGAGGTATTGCTGTGTTGATCACTTAGGACCAGCAGAATAGACCTTTGCGCAATAAGATGGATGTGTTGCTAAGGAAATTAACCGTGCATTGCCTAGACATCCGGTTGTCTTATGGTGAAATTCCAGTGGCTTTATAGGTAATACGTTTTTCAGGGTAGTAGCTTTTTGGCATTTTATTTATGCCTGTGGTTTGATTTGTCGCGAATTTTGAACATGGCGGTGAGCAATTTTAGGAGTAGACTTAAGAAAAATGACGCGGTGTTTAAAGGCCGCTAGTGCATCTGCCCTGCGCAGGTGTCCGTTAGGATTCTCCCCAGTCTACTTCCGGTATTCTTGCCTGATATTTTCGGAAATCACTTGTAACGTAAAAAAGGTGTTTTTTCGCAATTTAACACAGACAACTAGTAGTTAGTGAGGCGATCACTGTGTTTATGTACATGATCACAAAGGATGCGGTTACTTCTTTTGTTTTTTTTATTATATTGACAACCATTTCACAGATGAGCGTTCAGGGACGATCAGGATCTACTTTTCTTATTGCCGACAAAAAGTGATAGAAAGTGATATACCTATTTGATGCTCAGTAATACACGGTTGAAGCTGTAATTAACCTCTATGGAGAAGATAGTGTGACATCTTAACAGTCAGTTGTTGAATGGTCATTAACTATCGATTCATTCGGACAGACGAGTAGTTCCAACTCGATGAGGTAGGATCGTGTAAGCCCGTACTGAAGTGAATCAAAGCAGTGAAAATATGGGATCAAATGGAGAAGATATTTTATCAGACGGGAATCAACTAATCATAACGTAAGAGATCTTGGTTTTTATGAATTCTGATCATGTAATATTGAACACATTTTGTTTACATTCGGTGTTTTGTTGATCCTTTCTAATGAAAGAGGTCGAAGTGAGATATGCTGAATAGATGTAAGCCTGTAAGATTCACTTTACTGTCATTTTGTCGATTGGTTCAAAATGTGTGCCAGATTTGTTTATTTTAGTGCCTTTCTTAACATGTAGGAATATAAAAATGTATTCCTGTTACGAACTAGGCATGTTTAAGCAGATGTATAGAGATCATGTCCAACCATAGACCACATGGTAATATGATCGACTGAATTTACCGAGCAGTGAAAGGAGAAACTACAAAGAATGTGAGATAATATTACAATGTTATAGCCTTGTTCATGATCACACAAACATTGTGCTGTGAACAGGTTGTTTAGTATCAACCTTCTATAATAACCTGCACCTAGCATGTGGCTGACATCTAATGCCTGCACTCATCTTTTTATCGTAAGCAGCGAAAATTATGAATAGATTCAAGAATTGTTTTATCGATATTTTTCTTCTTTTAAACGATATTGGTAGAATAAATGGGTTTCATTCAAGAAAATGATTATACCTATTTGTCTTGACTAAGGAGGAAAGCAGAGAGCCGTGTTAATCTCGTTGCCCGTTAATTAAACTCTGTATCAGTGGTAGCGACCGTAATTTGCCAAGTTTCTACGTCAAAACTCTTCGGGAGCATAGTAATTTGACAATCCACGTATCGAGCACTTAAGAATTGTAGTTTATTCATTTAAAATTGATAAAAGTCAATGACAGCAGGTATAGAATTGAACAGCGGATAAGAAATTCTGGGGTGACAAGTAATAGAATTTCTTTCAATGCAACTACAGTCCACTTTTGTCTGAGCTAAAAGCTATTTCTTAGCACAAACTCTAATTTCTAAATTGTTCTTATACTGAGCATTGAAACTGAAGGTATTAATGTGCTTAAACCCGCCTTCCTTTGAATACGGTTATTGTATTTATGAAATTGCTGTCCAGGCAGTATAGTAGGGAAGGAGTACTTATTTTAATGAAGTCCTGTTGGATTTCAGTCATCCGAAAAGACTTTTCCAGTTTTGTGGAGTATGAGATGTTTATTAGTAGTAGTTTATTACACTAGTATATAATTCTCGCCGCAAACTTGTACAAGGTAGAAAGTGCTTTATTATGGTTCACATCTGGTTAGATGTATAAGTAGCAGTAATCGTAATTATTATCGCTTAAAAGTGTGGCCTAAGGGAGAGGGTCACTCATTCCCACGTCAATGTCGCGTGAAAGAGATCAAAAGTGCCTTTTAGTGAATTGTAAAATTTCATAACCAAAGTACTTCTGAACTTCTTATAATGTTACAGTGCGTTTATGACTGCTGTCAACTGATACCAAAGACAATTCAGATCGCATTGTTCTATATAATATCATATCCTACCGTACTGTATTGTATGGTATCGAAGTATGTCATATAAATATAACATATTTTGCCATATCATGATATCATATCAAAGTATAACATATATTATACCATATCATATTATACCATATCATATATCATGTCATACCAAGTATAGCATATCATGATATCATATCCACCTATAACATATCATATTATACCATATCATGATATCATATCAAAAGTATAACGTATCATATTGTACCATGTCATGTATAGTGTTATACCATGTGACATGTCACATTATTTCATATCAAGGTATATCATAAATTGCCCTATGATATATGATATTTTACTATTTATAGAGATATCATATCAAAGAATATCACAAGTCATATCTTCATATCACATGATATCTTATATATATATTATACTATCACATCACATTTATGTTAATGTATACTCACATCATTTATCATATATTACCACCTCATATTGTATCATATCAAATCACCTTGTAGTATCCCATAGAGGGGCGGCTGAGAGGCCAAAAAGTAGGTATTAGAGCTGACAAATTTGTGTGGCTTCACTCACAAATTTATTATAATATCCAGCTGGGGGATTTGGGGGTCACTATAAGCCCCAGTGAGGGTTTTAAGGGGGAAACCCCCTTAAATATGCAGTTCTCCAATGTAAAAAATTTTTGATTTTGCCCATATAACTATCTGATAAAGAATATAAGCATGAACATAACACAATTTACCATTGATTTACTTACAACTATAAAAGGAACAAACAATCTATCAAGCTACTTTCTTAAAAATCGTTCAAGTCTACATCGATCTGCCTCACCCATTAAGGTATTAGAAACAAAAAACTAATACCTTGTCAAAATTGCAGTGTTAAGGCTATTAAAAAGTAATGGAGAAGAATACCTTGCCTAGTAACTTCAGGACTGCTGGGGTTTGTAGAAAATTGAGTAAAGGATGACCTCGAAAGATATGCATCACAGTAGCTAGAGGTCTTCTCAAGAAAAGATCACTTAGTTAACTAGCTAAAGATAGTATACTCTTGATATCAAGCATGGTAACATGGCTGACTCATGCACAATTGATAACTCTATTAAACTGAAGATGGTAAAGATCATGATCATGGTGATGATGATAGTGACAAAGATACTGATGCCCATTTGTTTTATTTGACCAGTGCTTTAGTGAGAAGTGATATTTGCCACAACACCCATACTAGCGGTTTCAAAATGTCATAGTACTGACAAAGTCATGTTTTAGGACTAGTCTTACAATTTGGTTCACAGTTTCAGACAGTTTCATGTATATTTCACAGTTTGAATTTGACATTTTTATCAAATGACAGTAAAGTCATCAGAGTCTACCAGTGATAAAAATTTGTTGATTGGCTTGTGAATATTTACATGGAGTGACCTTTTGTGTAGGTTTGGTTGATTGAGCTCTTTGGTCTGTTTAGGTGGTATAGAATATTTGTTGTTGACAATTTCTATTATGGTGAACATGAGATTCACAAGAAGTTCTTTTGGGCCATAAAGTGTGCTTGCTACTTGATTCAAGGCTACATGAACCTGTCTGGGTTTTTTTCAACTGCTGTACTTCACCTTATTTGACTGTACTAGATCACTACTAGATTAACAGTAACATATGTGATGGTGGGATATGAATGCACTGTTATAGTTGGTGCCAAGACGAAATTGTAATTATGAGATTGCAATAAAATGCCATCCAAAGACAAGAATTTGCTGATCAGGTTTCCCAATCCCTAGTTTCTTGAGTTCAAATACTTTTCAGCATAAATTGCATCAAACTTAAGAAAAGAGCAAAAGTGTGCGGATGAAAAGGGGGAATTGAGAAAAAATGCAAAAGTCATTATTTGATTTAGTGAAATATGTAACTGTGCTGATGCTTTAGATGGAGCCAGGCTTCAGGTAACTAGGTTTAACCAATACTGAAATGTATATAGATGCTGACAAACATGCCATAGGCAAGCACTTGACATTTGTCACAACAAATGAGATCAATTGAATCTGTGAACCAAATCAGCAATCCATTTTTGTCTTACTATCAGACTTCAGCATTACCTTTGTGCCTTATGAAAACAATTAAATTGTAACCAAACAAGAAAAGGAACAGCCTATAAAAGAGTATTCAGATGAAAACTCTATGTCTTTTTCTGTGTTGCAACTTTTTACATCTGCCCCGCAGAAAGTATATTACGGTTGCAATTTGGGAGGGTTTTGTTGTGCCCAACCTATAGATATAAATCACTTTCACTTAAATATTTCCCAAGAAAGTCCACTTTAGAAACAGTGTGATAAGTAAGCAATCTGTGGGACCAGAGATCTGTAGATTTAGAAAACCAACACATTTTCATTAAAGGTGTTTGCTTTAATAAGTGTTGGCTTTTTTCGCATTTGACACAGGTGAATAAGTTAGGAGCTACAGTTGTGGATAACTCACCATTGTTTTAGGATAATAGGATTTTATAAGTGTTCTCTGGCATGTTTGCATTTTGGACCCTTTGAGGCCACAACTTATCTTAAAATGTCAATATTGTTGACATGTTTCAGTAGACCAATTGACAAGATACTTGTTACAAGAAGTAGCCATTAAACAAATAGGGTGATAGTTGTGTCAATCATAGTGAGCTCAAAATCCTGCTGTAGATTAAGTGGTTCATTCCCTTTCCTGTGGTCACACTGTGGTAAATACACTGAGTTTATCATTATTCATAGAATCTAGCCATACTGGACTTTTTCATTTACCTCAAAATTGTTTGTCTTAAGTAAACAGAGCTGGCACTGTTTTAGACTGTATTTCTGTACATCAAAATTACCTGTATTATTCTTATGTATTACCAAAACATGTATACAGGTATGCCAAATCAACATTACATTATCCACTCTATAATGCATCTTAATTTGCTTTCAATAAACTGAATGATCACAAAGTTCTGGAAAAGATTTATACAGTTTTGACACTTTGTACATAAATTAGGGAATGAAATGACAAATCTTCAGGGTACAGGAGATAGTGACCTCTCATCTTAATAGGGCGACCCTTGTTAGAGTATGGTTTTATGTTTTTTATTTGCATTGACTATGCAAGAAATAGCTTGAATAATAATTGTGGCATCTGAAATATTGAACTTTTCATACTGTTAGACATTGAAAGCTGGCAGATATTTTGGTAGATGATGGGTATGGGAGATAGGGAAAAATTAGGAGGTAGATAAAGGCAAGGTGTGAAAATAGGAAAGTAGTCATAGGTAAATATCAACACTTTAAAATAAATGCAGTCATTGGGAAAATACCAATATGTAAAATAAATGGGTTTCTTTCTGAATTTCAATTTAGCTATTAGTGGGTGTGAGATAAAAAGGGTGATCATGACCCAGTCAGGTGCAGATCTGTATTTTTCGTATTTGTAAACTTTCTTCCAATAACCATGAGAAGAAAAGATGCAGATTTTAACTTGCCTAGTATAATTTTCAGGTTAAAATTGCTAAGGTTACAAGTTAATGGATTAGTGAAATCAGCAGGCAAAAATAGAAAAAGTATGCAGATTTTACTACACTTATTTGGTATAATAGTATACAGTTGCCCTCATGGGCATGTGTTCCACAAAATAGGTCATTGTCTATTTTAAATAAAAGCTAAACTTTTGGTCAGTCATATGATTGCAGTTTGGTTGTCTGTAATTTGATATCAATTATTTCCTCAAAGTATCACCAAATTTTCGAATTGGACTATTCTTCTAGTAGATACACAGCATGTTAAATGCAAAATCAGGAAATGTTGATGTGTACTTTTGTCTCAGATGCTCAGCAATATATTAATGTGGGTGTTTCTTTCCCTATTTAGAATTGATGTATGCATAACATCTGGATTTGTCTTTTGATTTAAGTCTACCAGTCTTTGTTACCAACTGAGGTCATCAAAATTCATTTTCCGTAGGCACCAAGTCGTTGCAGCACATTACATATTTTTGGTAATTTTTTGGTGTAGCTTGCTGTTAGTAATGGTGTTTATATGTTTTGTTTGAGGGGAAGCATGATAACTGGAACTTGTGGCCCACATTGAATTATAAGATTTGGCTCCAGCACAAAAATTCTATTACGGTCCAGTAGCTTAGGCCTGGAAGATAATGATAATTAATAACATTCATGACATTCATATCCATTTACACATGACTGTTGTACAAAGCTACTTTGCTTAGTACACACTCATGAAAAGTTTGTTAAACTTGAAATATTCTGATTGCAGTTAAGTAAAGCCAATTTTAAAAAAAAGAATTCTTTGGACTTCTTACAGTTACGTCCGAACAAGATTAATCTTAACAGAGCTCATGATAACCAATTTTGAGTATCTCTTATAATATTTTGTGCAAGGTATCGAAGAATGTTTACAAACTTTGTGTTTAAGCATATTTTTAAAATTGGTAAGGTTACAAGTTATAAAAACTAGTGGTCAAATGTGGTCCTATTGGATGAATGAAATGAGCAGACAAATAGAAAAAATATGCAGATTTTATTCAAGTTATTTGGTCTAATAGTATACAGATGCTCTCATTGACATGTGTTCCGCAAAACAGGTCATTGTCTATTTTACGTAAAAGCTATACTTTTGGTCAATCATATGATTGCAGTTTGGCTGTCTGTTGAATTTGATATCAATTATTTCCTTAAAGTATCGCCAAATTTTCGAATTGGACTATTCTTGTGGTCACTATGAAATAGATACTCAGCATGTTAAATGTAAAATCAGGAAATGTTGATGTGTACTTTTGTCTCAGATGCTCAGCAATATATTAATGTGGGTGTTTCTTTCCCTATTTAGAATTGATGTATGCATAACATCTGGATTTGTCTTTTGATTTAAGTCTACCAGTCTTTGTTACCAACTGAGGTCATGAAAATTCATTTTCTGTAGGCACCAAGTCGTTGCAGCACATTACATATTTTTGGTCATTTTTTGGTGTAGCTTGCTGTTAGTAATGGTGCTTATATGTTTTGTTTGAGGGGAAGCATGATAACTGGAACTTGCGCCCACATTGAATTATAAGATTTGGCTCCAGCACAAAAATTCTATTACGGTCCAGTAGCTTAGGGCTGGAAGATAATGATGATTAATAACATTCCATGACAGTCACAGTAATTTTCATCCCTTTTAATGTATAACAAGTTTTAAGTTTTAAAGTTTTAATTTTTGACAGAAATTTATTTTATTTGAACTACATGCTCATTTTTGACCATCTTTCCTTTGCCAAAGAGTATTGCTACTTTAGTATTTTTGACTAATTTTGAATTTTAAAGAGAAATAGACCTGAGACTAAAAGATGGACACCACAGTCATAACAATAGTAGCAGCTATCCATTCCTTACAATACAGCAATCATTTAAATAGCAGGTTGTACATCTTCCAGAAATATGGCTATTAGTGCTATAAAGGGATTCAAGATAGACACAAAGTGATATGTTGCCTTTTCTAAAGTCATTTTGATCCTTGCCATGATAAAGTTTCACATCACAAAAAAACGATTTGTTTAATAATAAGCATCTTCATCTGTAGCTTTAACGGAGTCTATATCGTCAAAGTCTATTAAAATATTATCACTTATTGGCTAATAAGTAGGGAATTCTGTGGACTTTTCACAATATTGTAGTGGTGACAATGATGATGATTTGGTGTATTTGACATATTTCTTTATAACGTAGGCTAGTGAAAAAGTCACAGTGTTAAAGTAAAAAGTCTTTTACAAAGTTCATATCCATTTATAGTGTATTTTCATGATCACAATATACTCATTGAGCTAAAATTTGAGTTTTTATTGATTAAGGATTCTTGCATTATGGGAATATCATCGGTTTACTTACAATAATATAAATACTGTATCCCTCACTTGGTTTTAGATATATGATAAGGGTGTTGATCTTGTGCCCATTTGGTCACATGTATTAAACAGGCCTTTAGTATTAGTACTGCATATAGCCTTTGTGTATTCTTTATTTTCAGCAGAAATTACTGGTTATGTCAAAATGTGACTGATCAAATGTAGTTGTATAGATTTATGATTGTTGTTTGTGAATTCTTTTTTATTCTGATGTATTATGTGATTTACAGTTTTGTGTGTTGTTCAGAATACCCACTGATTGGTAGACAAAGTAATATTAAATTTAGAGTCCATGCTAGCAGCAAAATCCTTGTTTTGTGCAATTGGTACAAGTAGGAAGCCTTGCAAGTGAGAGAATGTTCACTATATGATAAGACTTGCTTAACAGCTGTCTTTGTGAATGATCACTTCATCAGTTTGTTAACAATGAATTTATTCAAAGACTCCTTGACTGACTTTCTATTTTGCACATTTTTGGTTGTGTCAAGAATGAACCTGGACAGTAAAGCGTGGCATTTATAAATGTAAACAAAGTTCTGTGAAAATGGCATGATAGGTTTCATACATTCCTTTATACAAAATGTTGTTGTAGCATCTAACTGGAGGACTATTAGGTATTGTATATGAAGAAAAATTGGCCACTTGTAGGCCAGGCATAAGTTGAGATTGTGAATTCAGACTTTCTGTTTTGTTGACACCCTGGAATGGGAAAACAAAAGCAGAACAGAAAAATATTCTTCATAACCCACAAATTGCCCTAATAAAGCACCTAGATGTTTTCTTCATATTTCAGCTTTTATGTATATCTTTAAGAAACAAACACTGCTGGTTACACCCATGTAGCTTGCTTATGACTTTTTACATTTCTATTGCTGCTAAAACTGACATGAATACTGATTTCTTTACATACAATTGAATTTGTTAGTTAAACTTGCTCTTTGTTTTCATTTGAAATAAAATACATAAGAGTTTCTGAACATTAAAGCTGCTTTTATAACGAGACTTGTAGATGTTGAGGCAAGTATGAAATGGATGGTACTTAAGTACCTTTCCTTGCAAGGCCAGTTTTTATAGAGTGCAGTTAGTAGATTAGAAGTATAGTAGTATATACAGCCAACAGTTAAATGTAATTGTTCTAATATTGTAGTGGTGACTGTTCTCTTCATAGTGCAATGTATGGTAGAATATGTGTATTCCTATTTTTTTCTTACTCTTTTTATAATGTTTTATAAAGTTACCTAATCTTACCTCATCGTTTCAGCTAGCATCACCTGATTAGACTCATAATGGTATTTGTAAGAATCCCATAGCATTTTCATTAGTGTATGCCACTATGATATGTTCTAACAAATTAAATAGATGGCAAGCTGGATGTTGTTTTGAAGTTGCATTCATAATTCAGCAGAAGTCTTGCATTATTCTTTACATGTTTGGTTCTTGTGTAAAGATGACTAGGTTATGCAGTTGTGGTTTTTTCACACTCTTTAAGATCAACATTTACCGACAGGTTCTTTCACTCTGGTGATAAAATAAGTCGTGGCCTTGAAATATTTTTGTCCTGACACGGAACGTCGTTTTGAAAGACACATACATTCATTTCTTTTCTTTAGTTTAAATGCATGTGGACTTGGAAGAGATCATGAATACAGCAGCAAAACTATTGGCAGCCAAGTTTCAAGTGTTGCTGAAACTGACAGGCTACAAGTCACACCCCAGGTTCAAACTTACCACAGTCAGAGGCGTGAATCCTTCCTCTATCGATCTGACAGTGACTGTGATATTCCTCCTCCGCCAAAGTCTGCATCAAGGCATTCATCTATATCAAGTGATGGGTATGGTACTACTTTCACTTTTTAGTAATTTTGTTATGTATTATACAGTTATCATGACTGCAACACCTGGCCACAGAATGGCCCTCTTTTGTGTGTGTACAATACTAGAGTCTAGTGCTTGTCTATTTTTTTACATTATGCCTACTCTTCTGAGTCAATATGTAAATTCTTAGCATACAGATTTTCATCATTTGCACACGCGTTTTTGCAATTTCACAATATTTGTTGAGCACTTTTTTGCTATTAAAAAGCTACAGTGCTAGGGCCAATAATTTTATTAGCGTTATGAGGAAATTACCATTTTTTTAAATGGCTTATAACCTTGAAGCTGCTTATATGCCTTTGTGTTGTAAAATGCTTATAATAACACTGTCATTTTAAACTATTCTGATTGGGTCGTTAATGGAGGAAATTTTTATTTCCTTGTTAAGACAAGCAAAGAAAATTCTGTTCAAGTGAGTTTACAACAAATCCTGGAAAGCATGCTATAACCATAGTAATGTGGAGGATAAACTTTATCTTGTCGTATTAGAGTTGTTATGCAGATTACTCTACACCCTTATAGTATTAGTTGGAGGAGATTGGTTGTTGTGCCTGTTCTGCCCGTTGTCAATAAGCAAGCTCAGCTTTGTTGTCACACTAATCCATTTACAGTTTTTTCGTGAAAGTTTAATCGACAGCCAGAAAACAAGCCAGCAATTATGCCCTGAAGGCGTACCATATCGACTGTAATTTCTAAATAAGCTTTATCTTGTCCATTCCGTATTCTGTGCTTTATAATATTTGTTATTGGCGATCTAAGTTGCAGTGCCTGACCTTCTCAATATAAATATGCCTAACTCTGTTTCCTTGTCGTGTTATAGTTTGATGCCACTGTCTTTTATTGTCAGAAATTTCTACAATTGTCAGAGCTACAAGAGATCAGTTGAGTAAAGCTTAAAGTGCACATGAACCGCAATGAAGTTTTCAGTTATCCTATGTTTTCTTTCCCACTAAGTTTTTCAATTCTTACACGAAAAATTTTACCGGAGTCTGGACCGAGGAACCTTATTTTGTGACGTCAGACTGTTTGTGTGTGGTCCATTCCATGTGTTCACCATAGAGTCTACAGTCTACTTTTGATTTCTGTTCTCCGCAATGTTATCAGGCTTTGACAGAACGACATATTGATAGCAGTGCTGAAAGTTCAGGGGCAGAGAATACGGCAGTTTGTAGCATTCTTGAACCATATATGGATGAGCCACCGGCACGGGTTGTTCAGCCAACTTTGGGCTCTCGCGATAATGGGAGTCAAGAAAAAACAACCCGAAGATGCAATGTTATAGAGAAAGGTTTGCACATGCAACCGTTGAACATGGTCTTAGGCTTGTTTCAGGGTTTCATTCCGCAACAATACCTTCTCATATAGAATGGAAACTATTGCCATCTTGCAGACAAGCTCAGCACTTCACCCACTTCTGTTCATCCTTTGGTCATGTAAGGCAATTTAAATGTGCAAGGTATAGACAAATTTGGTAAATCCGCCCCCTTTAGCTATAAAGAAAGATGGAACGCTTTTCTTCCTCCGGTCTATACTCATGTAAATCACTGCTGATCAACCAAATTTCGAAGATTGAATAAAGAATCTTGCAATAGGGTGGTTGATTCCGACGAGTGTCACGAGAAATGAGTTTGTTTTTTACGATTAATTTGGATTAAGATAAAGAATCACCATTTGTCTCTGCATATGGTACTTATATTGCAGTACACACTTAGCTTGACGCCAACAACAACTGACATGAGTATTGATGCGTTGATCAAGACCGATGTGTAGGTGATTATCTAAAAATGTCTTATCAGTACAGTGCCGTTGTAGATAATATATACTTGTATTTAATTATTGTTTGTATTATTGTATTGTTTCATTGTATTTGCAGTTTTTTAATTTTTGTCAAGATTAAGCAATCCAGTCTTGTTTTGTAAAAGATTGCGAATAGAGGCCTATAGAAGATAAATATTTTTTACGGGGAGAATTAAAATATAAACCGTCCTCGATGCCTTCACTGATAAGAGGGGAAAGGTACTCCTAATCTTGTAACGTGATTTAGAAATCAGATAGTTGCTGGCAGTGGTACGATTTCGGTCCAACACACAATGAAGCTACTTTCAATTTAATTAAGAGCTGCCACTCGGCTGAAGTGCCTGTAGTCTCACAATGATGTTTGCCTCCTGTTAACGACTAGAATACATAATCACATCATCTGCTGATTATTTGTCTCTTTTCACCGCTGTGGTATTTGCTTAAGATTATGGATTCATCTCAGCAAGTCAAGAGAAGTTGTTGACTAAATGTTGAAGTTCTTCTATTTTGAAGAACATCAGTCAATTATCGTAAACCATTTTCTCGTGACATCCACAATACACGTCATTTAAAATTTGTAGACCAAACGAATAGGTTAGTACACTATCTATTATTTGATTATTTTAGTTGCTATCAGCCCTTGTCAATCTAAAGATCAATGGTTATAGTAAAGATTCTTATTCTCTAGTTGCGATTTGTTGCTTGGTTGCTGAAAGTTTGAGTGCATGATACAAGAAAACAGCACAAAAAAACACAAAGATGCACTAGATAATCTTGCTCGCATGCTTGCTGAAAGTAAAATAAAAATCACATTGAAATGATACAAGAGCAATATATTGTTTCTATCTAGAAAAATCCTGCGACGTGTCTAAAGCATTTCTAAAGTCTTTTTGAGGTGTTATTTTTAATTTCTGTTGCAAACATTCAAACTCGATTTCGTAATCTTAATTTCATATTAACCTGTGCTTGTAAAGAACAATAGCTTAGGTTTAGGACGGTTCACCCGGGCTGAGTCACGCCATGCTTTAGTGAGCAAATTATGTTTCGAATCGGATGATGTCAGTTGCAATAAATTGCTCGCCTCATCATAAACTCACCTGGAGAGCAAACAAGTTAAAACCTTTTTGTTTTGTCTGACTTTAAATGTCAGTCAGATTTTGTCAGAATAGGTCTATAAATCACTTACTCACTCAGTCATTCTATTTATCAAACAATCCATTAAAAGTCGAACATTTGATTCTGCCATTCCCATTACGACACGTATCCTTTTATCCGTACACCCTTCCGTCTACGTCACTATTCATTCTACCATTCATTAATCTGTCCATCGTTCCATCTATCCCTCTTCATCCCGCCACCCTTCATCCCGCCACCCTTCATCCCGCCACCCTTCATCTATCCGATATTCCATTAATCCTATCCTCCATTAGTCAAGTCTCTCTCGTCCTATTCATCTAGCTCTCCATCAATTTGATCCTCCATATAATCAGTCTACTCGCCCATCCATCAATCAACCCCTCCGTCCTGCCACCCATTCATCATCCATCTAGCTGTCCATCAGTTTAATCCTCCATATATCAGTCTATTCACCCATCAATCAATCCCTCCCTTCTGCCATTCATTCGTCATCGATCTAGCTCTCCATCAATTTACTCCTCCGTATATCAGTTTATTCACCCATCAATCAATCCTTCTCTCCTCCCACCCATTCACGTCTATCTAGCTCTCCATCAATTTAATCCTCCGTAGATCAGTCTATCCGACCCATTCAACACCCATCTAGCGATTGTGCCATCTTTGCTGTTAATTTTACGAGTCATCATTCCCGTGTACTCCTGTCTCGCTTTTAGTTTCAGCCCTCAGGTTTTGTGGCCTCTTTGCGTTTGTCTTCTAGGCACATTTTCTTACTGTAAGTCCAGTGTATTGTCCTGTCTCTCTATAAATCGCTTTCTCTGAACAAGGTGACCGAAATGTTATCACTTCTGGCACTCTCAACGTGTTATAGACATTGTCATTAAGGAGCCAATAAGCAAGTTATTGCAGTCAAGTCGACGCAAGCTTATTCTGAAACGTGGGAAGGGCACAGACGTCCACTTTTGACATCCACACCTGCTTCATGCACTTAGCTCCCCTGTGTTTTCTTTGTAGCTAGTGCTCTGGTCACTATGCAAACATTCAGCCTCTCCAAGAAACTTGTCAATGAAAAAATATCGTTCTTTATCCAGCTTTTAGCTGTCTAGTGGCTTTACAGGCAGCAGTTAATGATAACAAGCAATATCACTGGCGCGGCATTGGAAGCAGTTTAAGGCGTATTGTAACGGCAACAGCTGGCTATATTGTATTACATGCATGACAAAGCTTCACCCCTGGCGTAACCATAGTGATTGTATTTGGCTTGTGATGCCAGGAATTAGACTGACTAAATATGAACAAAACGCTGCAGTTTCTAGAGAGACACTGATAACACTGGAAGCTTTCGTGTTATTAAAGCTCGTTGTTTGATTTGAATTCTAAGCAAGTTTACATATTCAAAGTTGGGTCCTTGAACACGTGTCGAGTAATTGTGGTAGAGACTGATATCTCAAGAGAAAAGTAATGCGTTAGGTTACGTCGCTTGTAAAGCCCTGGGATAAAACCAGTTAAATAGTCTTTTTTACAAAGTAAATACATTCATTGCAGTAGAGAAAAATTCACGAGCTGCAGTTTTCTTCTACCTTGTACATTCACCTTTCCTTATTAGCAAGTCATTATCGTATTATATGCGTGGCCAACACACCGTTGATAGCTGGTTCGATCCGCCCAAATGTTACGTGATAAAGGCAGATTGTTTGGTATTCACTAAATTGAAACGTGTTTGACATCACAGTTTGAGTTTCAATCGTGTGTGTTAAACAAATTTAACCACTGCTAGCCCTTGACTCATTTGATTGTAGAAACAACACAGAAATCTCCCTTTGCTACGATACCCCTTCTACACCAAACACCAAGTTTATTTACCCACAATCGTTACTTGGTTGGTTTGGTAGACTACTTGTGATTCGTGCATCTGAATGATTATAAGAAAGCTGTAGAGCAGTGTAATGTCCGAGATATTTAATGTCAACAGAGACTGTAAGTAGAAAACAACGTTTCCTTCTTCTTGCTACCCTCTACTCTCGTTGGCATGAAGGGTAGCAACGAAGATCCTCCACTGATCTCTGTTGTCGTCTAGCCTCCCGAGTGATGCCCAGGAATGGCCCCAGTCTTCCATTTTTCCCTCTACCGTTCGTCGCCACTTCTCTTTCGGTCTTCCTCGCTTCCTCTTCATGCATAGGCATAACGTTCCAAAATCCAATATGAAGGTTTGTTTTCGCTTTGTTCAAGAAATCCTTTGTCGTGCCTGCGGCTTCCTGATGTAATTGGTTACTGTCGGTTCTAGGTTGAGAGTCAGGAATCCCGCTCACGTAAGGCTGAGTGTTGATCTCCGTTGTTGTTTCCGGAACATGAAGGTTTTTACGGGATGGGTTCTTAGCCCAATGCCCAACCCCCAACCTGGAGGACCAGGGATTGGCTTTTGTATGACCCCTACCCCTACCATTTGACCTTTCCAGTATTGTTGAACTTGTCTGGTATAGCTCTCAGGGTCAGGTACGCAAGCTCCCATGCCAAGGCAAGGCCCATGATGGGAGAGAAAACGCCGTGTTATCGTGAAAACGAATACCCAGGCAACAATTGAAACATAATCTCAGTGATTTTTTATCGATCGTATAGAATCTGGTATATTCCTGAATATATTAAAGTTCGTTTAGTTACTAATATATTGTTGAAAATTGTGATTCTTCTTTCGAAATCTTAAAAAGTTACAGATGGGCGCAGCTTACCGATTTTAGTTGTTAACTCGCTGTTCTTTTTTATAACAATGTTTTTGTGCTGTTAGAAAATTGCAGTTGGCATGATTGACGAAAACAGTGAAAAGGATCTTTTTTTATTGCAACGTATAAAGGCTTACTCAATTGCAGTGAAGCTACTGCAGCAATGTTATCACATGTGCAAATGCTGGGCAATGTGAATATTTCGAATACAGCACGCTTTTCTTGTATTCAAAGTTATAAGTAACAGTAATGACCGAAATTATCGCTCCCGTGTTTTTCACGTCTATGTAAATTCAATAACGACTTGAATCAAACCTCTAACCAATCAACGGCCCGAAGGATTGCCCATAATGCTTTAGTGAATGTGTCTAATGGTTTACTAACTGTACAACTACTGCAAGTTTAACTGAAGCATTGTATTATTCCTATTACGTATTTTAAGCATGTGTAGAATCTATTATTCTATTCCTAATGCCATCTTGCTGTTTCTTTGTAGAGTTCGTGCGGAAGAACTGGTTACTCCCTTTGCGCAAGTGTTATCCTGTCTACACAATGTTCGCTCAAGTTTTGTGCTTTTAACAAACGTCAGACAAAATCGGTATGTAACGCTATTGTGGTGTAGAATGGAAGGGTGGAGTTTTGACTCTCGTACATGTCCTGTGTTTGTATTTAATAGAAGAAGTTTTGACTCTCGTGCTTGTATTTCTGTGCATTTGTTTATTTATTAATCACGAAGTACTCTTGGTTCATCTTGAAAATTGTTGACGTTGGACTAAAAACATGCAAGCTGATTACAGAGCACTGATTACAAAGTACTGGTTTTCTTATATTAATATAAACGGGCTCCAATACATGTAGCTGAAAGGACGATGTAGCTGTGCCAGTTTTCCGAAAATCCTCGTTCTTATACATTTTGGCGCATTCTGAATTTTCTAGTAAATATTGGCCTGTGGCAGAATCGCATGTTTTGGCACTCATTTTAGCTTTGCAAGCAAAATGAGTTTGTTTTTTCATTAGGACTCTTTCCATAATGCTGCTTTGTTTCTTCATTTTCTTTGTCTTTTTCTTTTCTTGTTTATGATTGGCTAGTTTTGCTACATGTTTCTTATAAAAAGGTTGCCATAAACATATACTTTCATTTCTGGCGATTTATACTCTCAAGAGTGCTAGACGAAAAAGCTTTTAAGTGTGTTTTAGCGCAATGTCGCAAATTTTCAGGGCGATTTTCATGACAAAACAGCTTAAGAGTGTTCGTCTTTTGCTCACAGAAGGTCTTTCTACTTACTGATATCAGAAACTTTGTAAATTGTTCATAATTCTTCCCTGTTTAGTTTTCAGTATTTACGGGACTCATACTTGCAGTGCTAGTAGTGTTGTTAGATTAATTGAGGCTTTGTACACCAAACGGTCTCGTTTGCATAATGTCTCAAAACGTTATCAACGTATCGTTCTGACATTTTTACAGTATGTGTGTAGCCTGACTAGCCCCAGCTGATTTTTTTCGCGATGACCCTCGATTCTGGATCGCTTTGAAACTTCTGATACCCAGTTTCCGTGGCGCTTATACGAACAGCCCATATTTGGTACTGATACCTTCGTGAACTAGCGAGGAAATTACCGTAGGATAAACCACTGTTCAAATGCCGTCTATGAGTACAAGTCATTTGTATACTTGTATCTGCTTGGCGGAAATTTGTGCTCTGAGGGTGCTTCCAGTTAAAATTGAGAAGACGCTATACTGAAAATGCCAAGGCTTGTTTTGGAGCTTCGTCAATTAGACGGAACGGAACGGATCAAGACACCAATCTGAAGGGTTTTTTTACTTCGTCACGTCGATGGAACGGCCATCGGGGCTGCATTGAGAAAAGCGCATAAGTGTAATAAGTCGATGCTTGCTATATATGATGACTCCATTTGTTTTATTATAACATTAGAATACCTTTGCAAGTCTCACTCTGTCGGTAACTTATAATTTGATGCTTGGATCCTACACGTTATATTGAAAGGTTTTAATTTACATACGATATTACGAGCTAAACTTTAACAAGACCAACGTTTGTCCATTCGTTATTTTTATGCAAACGTTATTATAAGTAGTCCTTTTCATGAGTTTTATGATTTTCTGTGAATTTTATGGATGTGAAAAGGAGATCAGTGACGGTTGTAGAGACTTTGATGGAAACCTTTTGAGTCGATTAAGTGTCCCCATTTTTTGAGAACATCAACGGATATTCAGTTTGGTTTATGTTATTTGTGGCATCTATCTGGGGTTGTGGCTTGGACAATAGGGTGTTTGGTTGAAGTGATAACACCTGAATATTTAAATATAGTACTTTTTTCTTTTCTTGTAGGTTTCGCCGAGGTTCTGATGGCTTCCATTTAAACTCTAGGCTCTGCCAACTTCATGAAACAGGAGATGGTAGTTTAATGAGAGGTAATTTCCTAGATGTTTCTAATTATAACTTCACATTTGCAGGAGGCGTCAGTTTGCTAGGGCATGTAGGGTTGCCTTGATGATACGACGACGTTTCAGGCATTAGCTAACCGTTTCTATTTCTCGTCGTTATTGTCGACCAAAGTTTTATAGGGCCTCTTTAACTGTGTTATCACCAATACTGAAGACGATTTTATGTAGTGTTGTTTAACTTGCACATTAAAATGCCATTAATTTGACTTTTTTATTTTTTCACAGATGACATGTTTAAGAAGGTAGGAGAGTTTGTTTTGTTAATTTTCATTATTGTCTCAGAGCATTTTAACTGTTTAAGCGTATGTTTTTGTGTATCTATATCCGACTCAGTCAATGGTGTGTTAGTCAAGATGCACGTTACAGTCTACATACACCAGTACGCGTGCATGTGACAATGTGTGTCATTATCCGTGTTGTTCAGTGCCTGTGTTCGTGTCCATGAGTAGCCTCCTTGTCACTGATTCTAAACTTAATCTGTATTGATGTGTGTGTGTGTCTGTGTGTGCGTGCGTGCGTGCGTGTGTGTGTGTCTTAGTATCACTTGTACAATCTTTTCGTGGTACAAAACTTGAAAATCGCCTTGAAAATTTACGACATTGCGCTAAAATCACACTGAAAAGCTTTTTTCGTCTGACACTCTTCAGAGTATGAAACGTCAGAAAGGAAATTATATGTATATGGCGACCTATTTATGCGAGACATGTAGCAAAACTAGCCAATCCTATGCAAGAAAGGAAACAAAGAAAGAGAAAATGACAGAGTACTCGTTTTGTTGTTTTAATGTAGACCGACTCCAGTACACTTATATGAAAGGACGATCTAGCTGTGCCAATTATCCGAAAATTCTCGTCCTTATACATTTCCAGGATCGCTGATTTCCAGGAATAAACTATGAGATGATTGTGACTACCAAAGCTTAGAAACAAATTCTCTACACTGCAGATCTGACGCCATTCTTACTGACTCGTTTAGCTTTATAGTAAAGGTGGAAAGACCACTATTCATTTAACTCCAATCGTCCACTTGTGTTATTGGGTGTCTGTCTACTGACGAAGTTTGCTGTTCTGAAAATCTATGCAACAACACGAGAGTAAAGTCACTTGTTTCCGTTGGTTTCGATCAGCTTCAAAGCAAAAATTCATGCTGCCAACCCAATAGTTCTCACAGTTTTTTCGTGGGAATTGCGCGCTTCGCTTTGTCTACGTTGCACTGACAGAGTCTATTATGTAAATACAAGATTCTCAGGTACCAAATGTTTTATTTCTCATTTAGAAGCGATTTTAAAGCTCTTTCGGTATTATTACTTGGCTCATCTTACCTTTTAATAGTAGGTTGCGTTGGTGAACGATACTATTACCTGAGTATTCCTTCGTCTGTTGTATGCAAGACTTTTTCTGCGACCCTACTCAATTGTTTAGAAATATTGTTAGTATGTACGAAATGCTCTTTTGGTGCCATGACTGCAGTCACGTAGTTCGAAAATTCGCGGATGTGTCATTGTTATACGACATGTAGAGTATATGTTACAATTTGCGGCATTTTGTGAGATCTGGCATGCATGTGTGAGGTTTAGTGTGTTATCTAATATATGATATTTTTCGAGGACAATTCGAGGACAAGTCCGCGAATTTTCTCTAAGGGTTATCAAATCGTGTTCAGTATGCCTTGTATTTACTGTATGGTGCTGGTTAAGTTATTCAGTTAGACAACATTTTGTCCAGCAACCCACTACTACGTAAATTATGCCTTCGTTGTACAAACATTGTTAAACAGGTCAGTGCCAAAAAGGTATAAAATTTACAAATTTAGAAGTAAATATTACAATTTCAATGCAAACTCCCTAGGGAATTGATTTATTTTGGACCTGGTATCATCTTCCAAGTTTTTCCCGTGGAGATTAATGATGATAATGAAGGTGATGATCTTTTCTGTTACCAGCTTGTCATGGAAACTTTGAAGGAGTTTGATTGGTGTCTTGATCAGCTAGAGGGACTTAAAGCAAGTATGTCCATTAGTGAGATGGCTTCTAATAAGGTAAGAGGAGGTAGTTGTAAAGCAGGCCACTTTTGTGTGTAAATTAGCTTTTCTTGCAAACTCGTGTGTTAATTGTACAGTCTCAAGTAATTAAATTCTGCTTACTGTTTAAGTAATTGCCGATAGATACTTAACACGGACTGCAAATTAATGTTTTCATAAATATAATCTTCAGAAATTAGAGCAACAAACAAAAGCAAGACACTTAACTTCTATTTATCCTGGCCTCCTTGGGCTTGATTATTACCATCCATGGTGGCACACCAACAGGTAAACTGTGGTCTCTCTATTCTATAACCTTTTACCCAATGTTCTTCTTATCACACTCTATCCAGTTTGTCGTTGGTCACCTGCGAATTGCCCAACCTCGACTATTAACTTCAAGCACCCTTCTGAGGCATCTAGATTTCTCCTCATTACGTGTCCATACCATAAAACACCTGAAAATAAATAGCTTTGAATGCCGAATTTCTTGAGTTTCCCCTGTCAGATTAAATGTATAAAAAAAGAGTCCACTGACCTAAAGATCTGTTGTTAGATTGTGGTAATGTTAAATTCCTTCTCTTATCGACTTTTGCCTCCCGTCAACTTCCCCGTCCCGTAAACTTCCACCTCCTCTCAACTTGCACCTCGCTTCACCTTCCCCTCTCCTTAAATCCCTTCCCGTCAATTCCTTCTCCTTAAACCTCTTCCGTCAACTTCCTCTCTCCTTAAACCCGCCTCCAAGGCCTTTCTCAACACTCTCTTTACTCGCGCTCAATCTCCCCATTGCCCTCCTCGTAACCTTTTACTCCACTGAACCTTCCCCATCCCCTTTTATTTTTGGTCCTAATTTATTTTTGCCGTTTGGTTATTTTCAAAAATGTGATTATTATTTTTGCCTTTGATATTTTAGTTCAAGAAATTACTTGACAGGGAACTAAATAGGGAAAGTTCGGATGGATTGGGTGGTCGAGAAATATCAGAATGGGTCTACAGCACTTTTATTGGTATGTATAGATTATTTGAATTATAGTCATTGTGACCGTCATTTATGTCGTGTGTGGGTGCGTCCTTGTACATAAAGTTGTAGGCTTTGTGCAGTTGTACAGGTTTGTTAGTAATATGACAGCTCGTTGTATCCTACATCGTAAAATAAGAATAAAAACCTTCAACTGTTGTAATATTGTGCACAAGTCCGTTATAGCTGTATTATTTACTTTATGAAACAGGTTGTTATCCTCGCTTCTGATAGAGAGTTTTGTTCATTATGATTGCCATCACCGAAGTGTTGAACCATGATCTCAGGACTACAGTTCTGATGCCCTCTCTACTGAGTTAAACAGCTCAGTACGAACGGTTGAAAATTTCTTAGTCCAACTACCCGATCGTTCTCTCCTGTAATTGGGTGACTTTATCGGCTGATATACTTGCAAGCGGCATGTGCGTTCTGTGTACAAGGCATCCATTTATCGCCATTTGCCGAGTTCGCATAGTAGAGTGTTGCGGTTGATATCGCTCCCGTGTTAATGCCTATATCCTTTTATGATCGATTGCAAAGTGTCATGAATCGCCCTTCCGTTTACAAGGGAACGGTCGGGATTGATCCACTGTCGGTGGTGCTAGTGTCGGTTCGCATTGGAGAGATTTCCAGTTTAGGATCGATCTCATGTAAACGACTTCAAGATTTTGGTATGGAGCCCAAATTGGTATATACCAGCTTTCCATTCACTTGAGCGCTGAGGGTTTTTTACACCATTTCGGTCTTTTCTTTTTCCTTTTCAACAGAAAAGCAGTTTGAACCAGATGTCACTCCATCGAAATCAAAGGAACCAAGTATTAGGGCAAGGTCAATGAGTCTCGTGAAGTCCATCAGGAAATTAACGAGAAGTATGAGCTGCTCTGGTATTGTCCCAAGGTTAGTGTCCATCATGTTGCTTTATTATTGTCACTACTACTTGTTTATATCTCCTTGTTCTTTGATCAGCATTGCAAATTGTTAGACGTCTACGACTGTTGTCAGCCACGGTGGAGTCTATGTTGTCGCGCTGTTTGGAAAATTCATGGGAAATAATCTTCATTTGATGCATAATTTCATCTTACAGTGTTTTCGTGGGTCGTCTCTTTTTGTGGTTTTGTCATCATTAGACAACATACTTTTCATGAATTATTGTGTTCTTTGACTGTTCAAGCGTATGCCTTTTGGCGTCTGTGCATACAAGCGGCATGTAGTCAAAGTGTTCTAGTAACATTCAGGTTATACTTTGAATGTTATGATGTAACTCAAGTAACGGACACTCAAAAACCGTGGACGCCTGATTAACGGGCACTCTAAAAAACGGACATTTCATTAAGGTGGGCACCTCCAAAAACTGGACGCCTTAACACAGGCCAGGTGACTGACAACTCCCACAGAACTTTATAAATAGTTTACAGTTAATGACCTTTGCTTCACTAGTAGAGCGTTTATCTAAATTATCTTGGTAATTAGTGGACAGTGCAAAAACAAGTGGTTATTTAAGTAATCTTGTGAAAGCTTGTCGTTTATATAGTTGTATCGTACTAAAACATCTCCTAATGATTTTAGAAAACCCTAGCGAGTCTCCATAAATCCTTATTAATGGCTAACACTTATCAAGGATCTCACTGTAGGCCAACAATAGTTAAAGGAGTCACTCAAACTAAGTGTCGTATGTAAGTAACAGATAAATTGTAAAAATGGTAAATTTCCCTACCTTTTCGACAAGGGCACAGGCTATCCTAAAATGGTCATATCACAGAATGAGAGGTAGAAAGTACATAGGCAATGTATAGGTATCAGCAAAAGAGGACTGGGACCAAACGCACATTGAGAGGGCCCGTAAGAAGACAGTCAAACGACAGTAACAAACATAGCAATAGATCACTGGAAAGACACAAAGGGCAAAGGCTAGGGTAAAAAGAAATATTCATTTGAATGAAAGAACTGAATAAACTGTAAAAATAACAAGTCTGAAGGTTGATATGTAAAAAAGCTTTGTTAAAACCTATCGTCTTTAAAAATTTTCTGAGAAAACTCTCGACTATATTCTACTGGTCAAATTCCGACACAGAGTATACTGTAATACTCTTCATTTGCAATTTCAGATTTTCAATTTTTTCCCCAATTTTCCGATTACGTTTTTTCACACTTCGCCTAAAAGTCATCTCGTGTGGTTGTTTGGGGCGTAGATCCTGAATCTTTATTTTCATAGGATCTGCGCTTCACGAGTTACACATGAAAAGCTCTCTAGCGAGTTTCGTGATGTTTGTAGTCTTGCGACAAGAACTATCCATAGTTTGATATTATTATCATTACTTTTATTCTTTTAGTTTGATATTAGAAAATTTTTCTTTCCGCCTATAGATTTGGTGTGGAATGTGATGATGAAATGGCATTAGAGAAGGTAAAACAGCTTTCATTAAGTACCTTCCTTCGCGCATTATATTCTATCATGTCTTGTTAGTAGTGCATTGTAATCTTCGCGCCATAATGTATTGCTTATCACTATTTTTGTGAACTCTCACAGTATGGTGGATAAACAATTTGATCCCTCGTTTAAATTTTTACCATTCAGTTATAACAAGGACAGACAACAACATTTTCATAAGTCGAAGTAAATTGGCCAATTAAGTGTTTTAATGAGTTTGACAAAACGTCAGACGTAATCCAAATGATCCACGTTTTTTTTCAGTGATGGGTCAGTTTGAGCAAATTAAGTTCGCGGTTAAAACGTTAATCGCAACACAGTCATATGTAGTTCCCTCAATAAAGTTTGAGATCAATGATCAGTCCTAGTAATTTCGTTGCCTGAATTCACGGTCAGTCGTGGCAGAGTTAATAAACCATAATTTTGACCCCCTTTTCATAAGTACAAAAGTACAGATCCAAATACATTTGGTTCAATTTAAGCACACCTATTGTATATGAACTGGTTTCAGATTAGTCATTTAGGCATAAGCAGTTTGATGCATGTACTATGATGTGAGTTGAAGCTGGGAGGTAAAGAAAAGGCTGTCCTCTATGAACACAAAGAGAGACCGTAAAGTGTGCCCAGTAAATTATCCAGTGAACATTGTTTATCCCTGAGATATCCAGTGTTAACAGTGCCATTTCGTCAACGCATTGGCGTAATATTGTTTTAATTTTTAGCATTGGTGTACAGGTGTACGATAGCAAAGAAAAGTCGGCGTAGCTCTTGTTTTTTCCTTGACCAGAGCCTTAAGGGAAGTTTAGAAGATGCCTTTTTATGCATCTAACTCAGGAGTCAAAGTTGCATGAGTTTTTGACTTACGAGTCAAACCGTGTTGACGATGCATTTTTGACTCAAGAGTCAAACCATCTTCACTACACTCAACGAATCGTTTTATGCTGTCTGAACGCACATTTGGACTAAAAAGTTTGGGTCAGAAATTTGAGACCATTGGACAAAATCCCGACGAGCACAAAGGCCATAGATTCTTCGTAAACTGCAAAATACATAATATATTGCCAACAATCGTCATCACTACACTCAACAAATAATGATAAATTGTTTGGGCACACATTTGAACAAAAACGTTGAGTCCAAAATTCAAAAAGTTGTCAAGGTGGGACCACTAGACAAAGTCCCACAAATTGCGATGTCCATACGTTCCTTATAAAACTGCAAAGCACGTAACATATTGTCTAAAATCATCATCACTACACTCAACAAATAATGATATACTGTTTAGGCACACATTTGAACAAAAACGTTTTGAGTCCCAAATTTGAAAATTTTGTCAAGGGGAGACCACTGCCTTTCTGGCAAATTCGTCGAAAACTTGGTACCAGCAGCATCGGCATGCTTCATCACCTGTAAGAAACTACAGACCAGCTTGGCCTGTTAAACAGCTATTGTCAAGTGGTGATTCTATATGGTTTGTTCCGTGATTTCTAAAGCCGATAGCTTGTTCATCTTTGAGAGGCAGTCGTAGTTGTCTCAGTTTCTCATTTCGTTTATTGCCATTAGCTTATATTCTTTCAGAAACGTTTGGGCGTTATTGACAAGAAGGGCGTGGCATTCATTGTTTGTCAATCGTGCATAGGTCAGATCGGCGCCTGTAGTAGAACTTAGAAAATTACGGATGGATGAACTTTTTAAGTACAGTTATGTTTTGAAAGCGCACTTGTGTTTCATACTTGAAATAGGTCGGTTTTGTACGAAATGTAGAGGGATAAAGTTATAATGTTGAAGATTAGATGTGCAGATCGGGATCTCGCAACTGCAAACATGATTAAACGGCTTAGATTACGTAAGTGCTGTCGTAATGAAGCACCTATTTTCATGAATTCATATGTTTTGATCACGGATTCTCGTCATTAGGAGTTCTCAAACAGCTTAAAAATACTACATATGTGAAATCTCGATCAAATCTGAGTTTAACTTAGATGTGGGAATTGCAAGATGTAAGATTTCCTGTAGAGCCATGGTGTTACTGGCTTTATTTATAAAATAGTGAACAAGACTTGAAATACCTTGCTTTGATAAGTAATGAACTATCATTCGTCTATCGATGTGCCGTAGTTTCAATTATTACCTCCGCCAAAGAGCTTTTTTTCATCAGGGTTTGTTTGTTTGTTTGTTTGCAAAGTAACTCAAATAGTTATTGACGGATTTTGACGAAATTTTCAAGATAGATCAGAAGAAGGTTAGGTTAAAGATGATCAATTTTTGGTGGTGATCTGGATCACCGTCTGGATCTAGGAATGAAATCGTGATAGTGCTAGTAAAAGATAATCCAATAATAAACGAGAAGGCAAAGAGATATATCCTTATCACTTAGGGTTTAACAAGCAAAATACCACGCAAAATAGTATTTCGCACCTTCGAAGGCGAGAAGTTGTGAGATTGAATTAAGTTTCAAGCTCAAGGGCTCTGTGAGCAACAGATTAGGAAATCATGGCGGCGCAAACCCCTGTATTATTGAATAATAATACTGAGCTTGGCGGAGGTTTGCTCTCTCAGAGTGCTTCTAGTTTTTGATAAATTTGTGTAAAACTTCGCTAATGGGGGTTATGTTATGATATACCTCTGATTATGGGGTTCAAATTCTAAAATTGTAACAATAGCTTACTATGACGTCGTCTATCATCCCTTAGGTACTCTACAGAAATGACCATTTTCATACTCATTAGTTTATCGCAATCATTCGTTTTGTGGTTCGGGTTGTGTTGACCATAGTAAATATGTTAGTCTAGTAACTTAGACTATTTATTCTATTAACACATTTCTTTTCTTCTCAGTCAATGGAGGATGTGGATAAATGGCATTGTGATGTTTTTCGAATCAATGAACTGACAGGTGGAAGACCACTTGTTGCTGTTACCTATACAATACTTCAGGTAATAGAAATCATTGGCTTAACTATATTTATAACACTTTTTCGCTTATCCGTGGCGATGAGACGTATGATGTTAGGATTCTGTCCCGCTGATGTAATGTTTAAATTACAATACTTCAAGTGCCTGTTAGGCGTAAACGTTTTGAACATGGCGTTTTGGTATCTTATAAAGAAAGACCCACAAATCGATTTTGTAACCGGAAACGTTCCCTTGACGTTTCTCCCCTTAAAATTTGGTGTTTCTTGTGACAAACGAAACGTCCAGTACAACACCCAATCCCCCCTAAACGTCCAGTACAACACCCAATCTCCCCTAAACGTCCAGTACAACACCCAATCCCCCAAACCGTCCATGAGACGTTTCTGGTCACAAAATCGATTTGTGGGTCTTCCCCAATAAACAGGACTCATTTGCAGATTTTAGCCTTTTTGTTAAAACTTGGTACAAGCTACAGATTTCATAATCCCTTCTTAGCTCCAGTTGCATCATCAGTTGCAATGCGGATATTTCGTATGACTTTGAATAGACGCCCGGGATACTTATTTAATATGTGTGTAGGGTGATATGGGCCTTCTACTCGAATTTCACTTTTCAGGAATGGCTCCAAGTGATCAGTTTTGTTCCTGCCCTATCCTGTTACTTTGAATAGATGCCGTCGGCGTTTACGTAATTGGGTGATTTACGGGGAATTTGTATTTGCAGAAATCTGATATTTTGTACACGTCGTTAAATGTAATGTGGATTTGGAACATCAAATCTGATTGCTCGCAATGGGAGCTACCTCCGGTGAAATAAGACTGTTGTTGTTGCTGTTGACCCGGGGAGTACTTCTTTTCCCGCCTTAATATGCAGTTGTTGGGCATGTAGGGAGGGCCTTCCGTTAAAACACCGAGCACAGTTTAGATACGATAATGACTATCTAATTCTCGAGTAAGTAAGAGTGGTGAAAGGAAAGGAAAGGTATCTGATAAACCTTCAAAAACTAGAAAACTTGAAAATATTCCAGAACCGTCCTCGGGAAGACTGGGATTAGTTATTTTTCTTATAATTTTCTCATGTAAAGTCGTTATAATTAATCGTATATTATCTTGCCTTTGTAGTTATTTATTATTGGTTTGATTTTATTTTTGTTGTCTTTCTGTGCTTCTATAACACAGCATTCGTGCGTGTACCCCATGACCCTTGCACATGCTTAGTGCTCAGTGGTTAGTTCAGTTAAACACTAAACCCTTCCTTTCTCTTACAGACACGAGATTTGTTGAAGACGTTTCGTATTAAGCCATCAACATTTGTCAGCTACATGTCTTTAGTCGAGGTAAGCATTTCTAGCATTGATATTGGAACATACTTCGCGGAGTTAGGGTAGGGGGTATATGCATTACCCACGCTTTCTGTCTTAGTTATCACGGTTCAGTTCCCATGGGACCGATGCAAGACCATTTGTATTGGAAGAGTCCCATGATTATCTGCAGGCTTATCTACTGAAACAAGCATCTAACAAATATTAATTTCAATTGAGCATTAAATTCACCTTGGTGGAGCAACTTCCTAGTACCTCAGTGTTTAGAGCATTATACCTGGAAAGCTGAGGGTTGTAAGTTCGGCCCCTACCTGAGGCAGTATTTGCTTCCTTATGATTTCACTAGCTCCACTCTCATTTCAAATAAGTTAATAATCCATTGATCATAAACTGGGAGCTAGTAGCCACTGTAGAAGAACTAGTGACTGATTGACTCATCGACTGACGTATAGATTACTTTACCAATTGATCCATTGACTTATTGATTGCCCAATTGGTGGATTCCTTATTTGATAGGTTGACTTATTGATCGATTGAGTCATTGACGTATTGATTGATTTTGTTATTGATAGGTTGACTTATTTATTGATGGAGTTATTGCTTCATGAAATGATTAATTGATTGATTGACGGATACATGTACTTGCTATCTTTGCCAAATATGAGGTTTCCGCATTCATTGTAGGGAAGATGGGGACACTAAATAGCCTAGGGGGTAATCCAAGTGGTATGAAGCTGATCCCTCTTTTCCATGTGCTCACGCTAGATTCCTTGCCTTTTCCAGTACTTAGTGGTGACGGTTTTCCCTTTGTTTGCATGCCTAGAGGTGAATTGAAACCCGGCTCTGAAATAGGCAAACACCGCCAGAGTACAAAAAATGAGTCCAATAAGTAACCAACGGGCTAAATAAAACTCGTAGTAACTCGTATTCATATATAAGACTGATGAATGAAAAAGAGGGTTCAAGAAACGAACGCTGGCTCTCTTTGTCTTGCAGTCTAAAAAATCCTGTTAATATACTAAAACACAGCTTATACTGCATTGAAAGCCATGAAGTGAGTTTCTTGTTGTTAGCGCAACTGGAGGTCATCAAACCATCAGAGTGTAGCATGGTGGTTACTGAAAAAGGGAGGATTTAAAGAACGTAATATTTGTCGACTCTATAACGTGGGCCATGGCGTGCTGTTTGGTGTGCCTTGCCTTACCGTTTGGTATACCTGGCTTACCCTCTGATGTACCTTGCCGTTTGATGTGAATTGCCTTACTTACCTTTGGTGTGACTTGCATACCTTTTGATGTGCCTTGCCTTACCGTTTGATGTGTCATTTTGTTGTAGAGTCATTATTTAAAAGATGTACCTTTCCACAATTGCGTCCATGCAGCAGATGTTACTCAATCAACGCACGTTCTTCTCTCTGCCTCTGTATTTCAGGTAAATGATTACCCAGTACTGTATTTATTCTGTGGCCTTTCCGAGATTTATGAATTTTTTGAATTCCACGACGTCGAATATGTAATCCTTACTGACACAGATCGGATGTGTTAGGGGTGAGGGAGTTGTTATGCGGAAACTGCTCACACGTAGCCATGACTCATTTTTATACTCACTGATTTACTCATCCACTTAAACGCTGACTCATTAAAACTCACACACTCGCACATGCATTCTTTTACTGGCTCACTCACACACAATAACAAACTCTCTCTCTCTCTCTCTCTCACACACACTCATACTCACTCACACAATCTGCTTTACGCAAGCGTATTCCCTCGCTCGCTATACTATACTACACTACACTATACTGTACTGTACCATACTATACTATACTATACTATACTATACTATACTATACTATACTATACTATACTATAATATACTATACTATACTAT
>JANTCA010027970.1:12138-22164 GCA_024741275.1 Chironex yamaguchii | reverse complement strand
CAAATACAGGCTACGATCCCTACTTGGCAGGAAAATTTACACCAGGTGGTGATCTAGGAGCCCTAACTGCAGCAGATTTTGAAATCCCATTGGTATGGAGATTGTGGTTTTGAAACTTCGAGCAACGAACTTACCGTTTGAGTGGTTTATAACCCATCATTTACCTCTTTAGTAGCTACTATAACGCATTTACTATAACGCATTTTAATGAAAATTGTCATTTCTCCACTGTGAATCTGCGAGAAATCTATAAACTGCTGTAATATATACATTATATATGTATATAGAGATAGAGGAATAGAGGAGATAGAGGTTATTGTGATAGTTTTAGTAATACGCTTGGTAGCGAGTTATACGAGATTAGCCATAGGTTTGATTGTGATTTTAGTTACGTAGTGTACTTGTTGTTTTAACGTAAAGTGTGTAAGAAGCAGTATGTAGGTAGCACCAGGACTCCATTTAGACTTAATACCTATAAAGCAGCTAACAGGAAATTTCAGCAGGGTATTACTGTTCCACAAGCAGAGCATTTTGATAATTTTTTAGAGGATGGTCACACTAGTTTTAAGGTTGGATTGTGGATTTGTTATCACAGACTTCATCTCGGGAAACAGGAGGAAGGAGATCTTAGGCAGTACAAGCTAAATAGTTATGTGCCTCATGCACTAAACAGTCAGGAAGCAGATGATTAGTTTGGAGAATCGTTGTTAAGTATTTAATTTTTGAACAATCTTTTTGCGGTACAAAACTTGCAATTGGCCTTGAAAATTTGCGACATTACGTTGAAAACATACTTAAAAGCTTTTTGCATCTGACACTCTTCAGAGTATGAATCGTGAGAAAGGAAAGCATAGTTAAATGGCAACCTTTTCATATGAAACATGTATCAAAACAAGCCAATCATAAACATGAAAGGAAACAAAGAAAGAGAAAATGAAGAAACAAAAACATTATTGGAAGAGTCCAAGTGAAAAAACGAACTTTTTTGCCTACAGGGTACTGGTTTTCTAGTCTTAATGTAGACAGACTTCAATTCACTTAGCTGAAAGGACGATCTAGCTGTCTCAATTGTCCTAAAATTCTGGTCCTTATACATTTGGGCGCATTCTGAATTTTCTAGTAAATGTTGACCTATGGCAGAATCACAGGTTTTGGCATCATTTTCGCTTGCAAGAAACAAGTTGAAGAATCAGACAAGTTACAACAAGAGACATTTCTCGGAAAACTACTTCCAGACAACAAAGAGTCGTGAGGACAACAATTAATTAGTCAGAAATGAGTTGAACTAAACAAAGATATTCCCTTAATATAGAGGCAGTTGTCCATGATCAAAACTGCACATGGAGGGAAATTTAGAGATTGTCAAGTAAATTTAGAAAGAGTAATGCTTTACATATACTAGTGATATTCAACAGTAGCTTGCTTTAAAAGTGTGCTTTAACAATATGAATTGCAGATGTTATTGAGAAAAATCATAGTCAATGGAAAAGGCTTGTTCAGGAAAGAATAAAAAAGAACAAAGCACTTTGACAACAATGTTAAACAAACATGAATCTGGTAGTCACGTGACGATGAGCCCGTAAGGAGTTTGATCATCGTGGCAGAAAGTAACAAAGACTCTGATGTCGAAGTGTTTTTGAATGATTAATTTATATTCAAAGATTCAATGCTTGCTACCCTATACCTTTATTTTGATAACAACAGTATTCAGCCTACGTTTATTTCAGAGGAAGATGTAGGAGGGCAAGGATTTTTCTGGAAGCTTTGTGTGAAGCCTTTTAAATCGAAAACTGGCCTAGGCCTTCACGTTCAGAAAAAACACTATTCTTAGCCCAAAGAAGCGTTTTTAATCCAGGTAACTTCATCAACATTTGCAAGGACATTAGAGAAAAATTGTTAAAGGAAAAGCAAGCAATCTTCAGTCGCGAGAGATAGATTTTAACCTGGAAAAACGAGTTACAGAAGCGAACAGCAAGTAAATTGCCAGAGAAGTAGGGCCTTGGAAACGTCAATCAGTTTACACTTACTATGTTATGCTGTAACACATATCTACCAATACGTTGATAGTATACATGTGTGACTAATAACTCAGTTATTAACACTTTAATGTCAAATATATCTTCCGATTGTATGTGATGGCATGAATGGGTATGGATCATTTCCAAGAGTGCAAGGTGGGCGTAGCAAAGGTGTTAGAAAGGAAAATAAATTACATTAGTGTATCCCTGACAAATTTAATCACAACTAATGAGCTCTGGTCCATCCCAACTCATATAATAACTGTCCCGATATATGCAATAATTCCAGACAAAATATTTGCAAGAAATTTGTTTCACGGGATCCGTCTCTCTCTCTTTGGTATAAGCAGTACTAAGCACTTTTTATATCATACTAGTTACCGACCGTAGCTGCCAGGGTTAAGGACTTAACTAGGAAGTGAGCTCTTTGTGAGAATGGGATGCCGTTACCTTTTCTCATCACTATTACGTTGTTCATAGTGATGCGATGCAAGCACTGGCTTGCAAGATTGTCATCTTATCCACTACACTATGGCAGCTCCACTAAAGGCATATGCATATAATTATATAACCAAAAATCAAAACTTGTTTTATAACTCCTCATCTCTCAGGTCACTTCTGCTGAAACCCATGTACATGCTTCTTAAGCTCCCAATGCTAACTTTAGTGCTGCTATAGACGTTTTTGAAATCATTTAATGGACTCCCGCAACAAGCATCACCCACTTCTAGACAAGACATCCTTAGTCAAGTGAGATACGCGACTTTATGGCCCTACCACAAGGGCAGTATAAAATAGATACTCGTAGAAACTCGGTATTAATACTACTCTGTTAGAGCCGAGAAGATCTAAAAAACAGGCTTCTTACCATGTCAAAACATTACATTTTCTGACTTTTAGATATATCTTGAATTAATTTGTTGAAGGGCGCATGTGCTTATATGTTTATCATTATGTATTATTATGTATAACGCCTACATATTCTCTCATGCTACTAGGTACGAAATCTGGAAGTCCGTTGTCAAGTCCCAAGACCAAAAGTCCTGAAAGTGGATCACCGAGGTCAGGTAGTCCGAAATTCTGGCGCAAAAGCTTTAAGAAGAGATCAAAGACAGGAGAGGGAAATTCATCAAGCAGTGAACCAACTTCGCCGTATGTCAGTCCTCCATTATCACCTACTGTTGCAAGCCCACCAATGTCTCCAGACGCTGCTGCAAAGTATCAAGCGTACTTCAGTCCACTTTCATCTGATTCTGAACAGACGTTTGAGCCTCCCAAGCCACAAGTAAAACCAGTTGTCCTTCGCGATGAAGAGGGTAATGTTTCTCTCAATCCATTTCAAAAGATAGAGTCATTGGGACCTGAAGGATTGCATGGTGCAACTTTATCAAAAGAGATCTCTACAGGAAAAGTGAGGGGATTTAAGCCACTTTACGTATCCACGGATGCAAAGACGCTGGGTCTAAGCCAAGGTCAACAGACACAAGGCCTTCTGCAGACAGTACAACAAGGCCAAGTATGTCCTGCAGAAGATAAATCACAAACAAGAACCAAAGAAAAAGGAGGTGATTTACCAGGAAAAAAGGATGATCAAAGTCAGAAAAGAGGCCAGATAAGTCAAGAAAAGAGACAAAGTACTCCTGGATCAAAAAAGCCTTCATCTGCTTCCCCTCCTTCAAAGTCTAAGAATCCTTTTAAACTCTTTAGGTCGCCTTCCAAAAAGGAGAGTAAGTCCGTATCGCTGGAAACACCGACCTTGGATGAAGGCAAGCAATCTTCAGACAGCAGTACTCCAAGCAAACTTCCAGCGTCAAGTCCACTGCAGATTAAGAATCCATTTAAAATTCACAAGCTGAAAGGATTTGGGTCCACAGGAAAAATTGATGCTGAAGATAAGGCAAGCGAAAGAAGTAAGAATCCGTTTACTATTAGCAGGAAGAAAAAGCAAAGTTTAAAGAGTTTTGCATCGACAGGAAATCTTGATGCAACAACCGCATCAACTGAAGACCTCCGAAGACCATTTGGATTTAGTTTGAAAAAGAAAAAGGCAGCGAAACTCAAAAGTTTTGCATCAACAGGTAACTTAGACAGAGAAGCTGTAGGATCCGATGAGGTGGAAGAAGGCACTAAGAGAAAACCAGAGAAACAGCAAATGGAATACGCTTCATCTGGTGTCCCTCTTGTTGAATCTGTCCTGGAAACTGATTCAACTCCCTTCAAGATAGGAGTCGGGACGTCAGCAAAGGAATATGATGCTTTAGAAATAAAAACAAATGTATTGGAAAAGGGGATAGATCAAGCTGAGTCAAACGTGCATCACGAGGATGGTAAAGAAACTACAACGGTCGTTGCATCGACAAAACCAAACCAAGACATTGCCGTTAAGGAGGTAACTCCCCAGGATAAACTGTATTATGAAAAGCAAGAGAAGGCTGGTAGAAAGTTGCAAAATATAGTAAAAGAAATGACGGAAGCAATGGACGAGACATTTGATGAATTGCGATGCTCCCCTTCGGAGAGTCCTATGATGATAGAGACTGCTCCTTGTAACCTCATATCATACGACCCTGACAACTCAATTACCTTGACATTTGATTCAAAAGACCCAGAGCACGTCGATGTAAAAGACAAGAAAGCCTTTTTCGAAAAGGCTGGGGTAATTTCAATGAAGGGAACTGCTAGACCAGTGCCTCCACCGAAGCCTAAAAGAATAGATGAAAATTGTAGTAGTAAAGATGATGAATTCACAGAATCAAAGATGGAGGTTGATACAGATAATGTTATACCGATCACAACTGGTGGCGTTCAAAGTTCAGAAACGTCAGATCAGTCGAGTGTACCAAGGAAGCTGCAGAGAACGGTAGCCATGGATCATTCAAAGGATTATATGGATCCATATCAAGTTACATTTGATACAGAAGTACAAAATATTTCAGAAAACATACTGGATGAATACATTGAAATTGGAGACGACAAAAGAACTGAAATAGACCAAATTATTCGCGATCTTGCTCAAATGAGTGAAGAGAGACATGATGATGAAACGAGGAAAGAGTTAATTGAAGGGATGATACCAAACCTACAGGTTACTTATATTGAAAGTGTACCTGGTTACATGGTCATTCATGGGAAAGTAATCAAGGAAATTTCTGAAGAGTTGAACTTCTACACGAACACTGTTCACGTACAAGGGGAACAGCAATCACTATCTCGTAGTGGTATACCAGAAGAATTGATATCAGAAGGTGTTGTGTCTTTTGAGCATGACATGAACGAAGGATTTGATGGTTCAATTTCGTTAACAGATGGACAAAGGAAAATGAAATTTCAAACCAAAGTTGAAAAATTTGAAGGGGGAGATGAAGAATATGTTGCCAAACGACACGTCAAAAGGGACAAACAATTTCATAAAAAGGCAGAATTCTGGAAAAAATATGATCAAGGAGAAAATCTTGGGAAACGACAATATCGAAATGATAGTTCCGATGAAGAATTAAGCGGGCATTCGTCGCTGGAACTCGAATCAGATGAGCTATCGCAGTCTTTACACCCTCAGCAACTGAGTCCAAAAGCAATGGTTGTCCGAATTAACACGGAAAAGTTAAGGAAGAGAATTGAAGATCCAAATGTAATTCCACATGCACCTCATGAAGGCTGCATGCAAAATGGCGACGGGAAAGAACTTAAAAAAGTATTTTCTTTTAATTCCGATGATGATGCTCATTTTAATGTAAACGTCCAATTTGCTGGAGCAGCTAAAAAGAAAATGGAAAGTGCAAAATTACGAAGTCGTAGTGTATCCGTCGAGGAGGTACATTCTGATGACGAGTCTAAAGAAGCCGCATATTGGAAGTTGGTAAAGGAGGGAAGTGAAACAGTCTTACGGGGCCTGATGGACCGCGACTCCGATGACGAGAATGATCAAGAATATTTTACTAGTGACAACAAACCAGTTGCAGTAAAACTTCAGTTCGGAATACCTCAAGTCACAGGCAAGCAAGAGGATTATCAAGGTAGTGTTCACTCTGTGACTGTCGTTCAAAAAAGTGCAGACGAAGCTGAAAGTAAGGAACGGATAAAAGTTAAGATGGTTGCAAATGAGTCTCAGACAAGAACTCTTAATGACGAAGAATACTGGGAATTGAAACAAGGAGTAAGGAAAACAGTACTACGTCAGCTACAACTTCATGAAGGAAAACATCAAGAAACTCAAAGTGAACACTGCGAAGCTTCTTCAGAAAACCTGGTCGAATCTATTCCAGTCGGAGTACAGGCTGACGTGATGTCATCAAACAAGCAAACGCAGTCAGAGATTGTGAGCCAAGAACAGTCGTCTCAATCAGATTGCGTTCAACTCCGTGACGCACAGAGTCAATCTGAGGCATCAATGGAGCAAGCAGAAACCACCAGACCAGTTGAAACGTCAAACTCAATAATCCAATGTGAGATACTTGATCACAATGACATCGAAAAAATGTTAAATAAGCCTGTCACTAATGAGCAAACAACTCAGTCAGATGTTAAATACTTTCGATCTATTGCAATGCAGACATCACTAGAAGAAAGAGCTACAGTTCAAGAGATTGGTACCCAATCTGAAACAGTACGAAACGCCTTTGACGCCGAGACACAGTATGAAGCAGCTATGAATATTAATGTTGCAGTACAATCTGTGTCAGACACATCAACTGTAGGAACACAGTCAGAAAGTGTAGGAGACGATACTGCTAATCTTGCACCAAAAGTTGAATCTGTACATAAGTACACCCAAGCTGCCTGTGTTGAAACTCTAGATCAGGGAATTCAACTTGAAATTGGACCGTTCTGCTCACAGGAAACCCAGTCAGATTTGTATGCTCAGATTAACAAGGCAACACAGTTTGAATCACTTTATGATTCAGTGAAATGTACCGTAAGTACCCAATTTGAACCAATTGGACTCACAAGTGTAGCAACTCAGTCGCAGCCTGACGTCGAGGAGGAAAAACCTAAAAGGGAGCCATGTGTGGATATTGGATCACAGTATGAGCAAACAGGTACTGTCAATTCCGAAACTCAGTATGACAGCCAATTAACAACTACACGGGGATGTCAGTCTGAAATCAAGGAGTATGCCGCCAAACAAACACAATCTGATCAAGCAAAACTGAAAGATAGTAGTTGTCAACCAGAGAATGCATTTTCAAACAGCATTGCAACCCAGATTGACTTTTTATTCCTTGTCGAAAAAGGGACACAATCTGAAGAAGAATGGCCAAAGGCGATACAGGAAAAATCTGAGTTGACCGACTCCTATGATGCGGAGACGCAGTTTGAAATAATTGGTATTGAAAATAAGGGAACCCAGTCTGACGCAAAAGATATTATTGATATGGGATGTCAATCCGAAAGTCTTACCTTGGTCGAGTGTTCAACACAATACGAAAGAACTGGAGTAGTTGATTCTGTCACTCAGTCCGAACTTAAAGAGGTGATGCAAAAAGGGAGTCAATGCGAGGTTACTGCTGCTGTTACGAAAGAGACACAATATGATGCTGTTGAAATGGTTATCAAAGGAGTACAATCCGAGATTTGGTCACAAATTCACGCAGGGGTACAGTATGACTCTATTCCGGTCATGGATGTAACAACCCAAGTCGAGTCCCTCATCGATTTTAGCGAGAAAGAAGTTCAATACGAGATTGAGTTGGGTTCTATGGGAATTCAGTGTAAGATTTTTGAAGACAAACCAGAAGTCAAAGATACTGCGTGTCAGCATGATATCGAGGTTATGAGTATACAAACACAAAGTGAGTTGATAGACAATAAAAGTCAGGAAACCCAATACGATAAAGTTACAGTTATAGAGAATGAAACACAATACGATATCCCATTAGAGGCAAATGAAATGAAAGACACTAAGGAGACACGTATTTGTACACTGACAGACAAGGAGTCCCAATATGAGACAATCGTAATGGCGCATCAAGGAACTCAAGTGGCTGCACAAGGAGAAGATATGGCGACACAGTGGGAACCACTTGACAATGATCTAAAGTCCAAAGTAAAAGAATTGAACAAACTGAATCTTTTATTTGATAGTGACGGCATTCATTGGAGGAAAAAAAGAGATGGTTTTGGAGGGAGAGGAAATTGGGTATATGACGATTTAAAAGTAATCGTACCACAAGACGTGGAAGAATCCAAGTACCTTACACCCCTGGCAGAGGCAATCTCATCTCAAAAGGATGATATAGTTAAAATTAAGTCCAAGAAAGAAGCCAGTGACGACGAAGAGGGGAACTTAAGAAGTCGAACAAGGAAAACAAGTATGCAAAAACAGGAGGGTGACAATAAAGGCAAAGATGAGTTGAATGGAGAGGCAAAACCAGACGAGTTAGCTTACGGATTTGAAGGAGATAAATATGAAGAAGGTAGAGGAAAGAAAAGGGTCCTGAAAGCGAAAAAAACTCAACGCCAGTTGCAAAGCATAGATCACTCAAATGACACTCTTGATAGTAAAGGAGAAAATGATGTGTCGGATACAACATTCAAGCTTAAGAAGACCTCAAAGAAAAATGAAAAAGACACAAGAACCGAGAAAGAAGCACCGAGCTTATTAAGAGATCAATTACGACAAAGAGAGTCTACAGATTTAGAAACAAGAGAATATGCACCGACAAAGCAAGATAGTAAAAAGGAAGAAAAGACGAATAGCAAAGCAGACGACAAAAAGACAACAATTCAAACGAAATCACCAGAGAAGCAGCCGGATTATTTAGATACGTCTGACCAACTGCAAGTAAAACAACAGGCAGGATCCGTTCGGCAAGAGCCTAAACTTGAGGGAAGAAACGCATCAACGAACTCAGGCGATGCTACACAAAAAGAATGCAAAGATGATGTAAGTAGGAAGAAGGAAGAATTCACCAAAGATAAAGAACAAAGAAAAGAATCGTCAATTTATGGCCCGGAAGGGTTAACCAAACTCACAGTTGATAAAGATAGCCAAATACTGAAACAAGAAAAAGAAACTGGAGATAGCGTCAATCCAGCAGCATTCAAGCGACAACAAATCATAGAAAACAAAACAGAAGAAACAGAAGCACAACAACATGAAAGTGATCAGCACCACAAAGAAAATGACCAGAAACCGCCCCCATCACACAAGCCAAAGGATACCATGGACCAATCAAGAAAAGCAGAAGGTCATAAAGACGAAGTAAAACAGCCCAGTGCAAAAGAGGACAAAGGTTCTGTTAAGTCAGCATCACTAGAGAGGCAGCCAGTTGAAGAGACTCTCTTAGAGAAAAAGCAAGCCGTAGAAGAGAAGGAAGACGACAAACCACAAGAGAAGCTACAATTACACGAGGAGCAGGGTGGTCAATCAAAAGAAAAGTCACGCAAGCCAAGGAAAGAGAAGCCATCATACAAGCCAACAGATACCCCAAGCAAGTCACATAGAGAAAAAAAACAAGTCGACGAATTATCAGAGTCAAAGGAAAAAGAGGAACGAGATCGCGTTAAGTCACCATCACTAGAGAAGCAACCAATTGAGGAGACTCTCTTACAACAAAAACAAGCTGCAAAAGAGCAAGAAAACCAGAAGACCTCCCAAAAGTTACAAGTACACAAGGAGCAGGAGGATCAATGTCAGCAAAGGCTACACAACCCAAATAAAGAGAAGCAATTACACAAGCCAAAGGATACTACGGACAAATCAAGTAAAGGAAAGGAACAGGTTGACGACTCAAAAGATTCAAGTGGAAAAGAAGTACAAAGTGGTGGTAAGTCACCATCACTAGAGAAGCAACAAGATGAGGAAACTCTCTTAGAAGAAAAGCAAGCCGCACAAGAGCAACAAGACGAGTCACCATCAGGGACGTTGCAAGTACAAAAGGAACAGGCTAATCAACAACAGGGAGAGTTACCCATGCCAGAAAAAGACAAAGCATCACACAAGCCAAAGGATACACCGAGCAAATCAAGTAAGGGAAAGGAACAAGTTGACGAGTCCAAAGAGTCAAGA
>JANTCA010027959.1:0-13757 GCA_024741275.1 Chironex yamaguchii | reverse complement strand
CAAAGCGCTATGCCGAATGAGCATTGCGGTGCTTATTAGGATGGCAGACACTTCTATTTGAATCTCTGAAAATCAACATCACAGGGAGACCACAGCATCGGAATTTCTTGCCAAGGCTTCATGCAATGACCATCGCTTTCGTGAGCTAGACTGGCCACTTTTGCAAACTGTGCTTTCTTTTCAATGCTAAACAGAAGTACATTGTGCTGGATGATTAGTTCAAAGTTTGATACACAATTTGGAACACAGAGTTGTCTTTCGGAAATATAACTGGAATTTGGGATGTTTGTCAGCAAGAAATTAAGTAACTGAACAAACGGAACCCAGCTTGGTACAAATTTCGGTTCTTCCTACTTTGACCTTGACGAAGCTAGTCTATCAACTGTCAAGCCAAAAAGGTCGAGGAGAATGCTACCGATATTTTGTATTTGTAGAGGGCATTAAACTCAGGGGAAAAAAATCATAGAATTATAAAAAAATATTTAGAATTCAGTGATACAAGAATGATAATCCAACTATGAGGGTTTTGTAGACTCAAAATTTACTCCAAAATGAACGTTCCTGTGACGCAGCGCTCACACTTTAAAACAGCACGCATGGCAATCTTCACGAGTGCTAATACTCAACATAAAAATAGACCGTAATAGACAATGCAGATTTTGACGTTACATAATGAATGGAATTTTGGTGTAGAAAAATAAAGTATCACTCTGGAGCATAAATATCATGAGTTTGAGAAGAGTTATTAGAGGAAAGCTCGGTATATTTGGATCTATTTTGCTGATAATGGCAACGTCCTCAAAATTTACAAAACCTCATTACGATCCTCCAGTACATTAGGGCAAGGAGTGCTCTGTGTCCGATTAGTTTATACACGAAAAGAGGATTCTCTTCTTCATTACAATAAATCACCATTTTGTGACATGGGGGATTTAAGAGTCCAACAAACTTGCATACATTCCTCGTATAAAATTAAAAATAAAATTAAAGCGTCCAAACTGCAGTTGAAGTAGCAGAATTGAAGGTGGAAGTGCGTAATGAAATAAGTTTGTTAATTCTCTCTTGGATAAAAGCCAGACTATAAAAAAATATCAAATCATCCCGTTGCAAGGTCGCACAATCTGTTAGTATGACGTAACGACGAAGTGTTTAGTGCAACTCAAAAGTCCAATAGTTTTAAAATCAATGATAAAAAAGTGCATGTTATGAATAGCAGATGCAAATGCGCGATTGGACTCATAAATTCTACCTTGAGGCTTAAAGAAGTTTGCACGTTACACTTTGAATAAACGCAACATCTATATATCAACGTAATCATTGCGTCACGACACTCCAACCCAGATCAAATTCACACTTAAGCTACTTTCACATTCGTTTTTCAAAACGACAATGAAAACCGAAAACGAAGTTAACGCTATACGAAATTTTAACGTAGCAGTGAATGGTAAAGGCATTGATAAAGTTGTCGTTTATAGTTACCCATTTTTGAGTTTTATTGTTTTCATCGTGGCTGAAAATACCACTGAAGCAAATTCTGATAATCAAAAAAAGAAAAAAATCATCGTTAGGAGGTCAATTTGCAATGTTTGGTTGCTATAATTGCCAGTATAACAAGGATGGTATGCAGACTGGCCTCTAGTTGTTTCATTCCATCAAAAGAACCCCAAAATAAATCATTGGCGTAATTTGATAAAAAGACGAGACGGCTTTGATGCTTTTATGGTGACAACGAATACTGTTTTATGCGAAGAACATTTTAAGAACACCAATAAAAAGCAAAATCCAGCTGTCTGGAAGTTAATGACCGATGCTATTCCTTCACTCAATATGTAAGTTGATTCCAAAACTACCACCATGCGGACGACACAAAAGCATCAAAAGATTGCAAATCATCTGAAAATGCTCAACTTTCCTCTTCAACTACATCTGATGTCTGTTCTTTTGTGTCTGGTGTGAATGAACATGTTACATGCCATGATATTGTCCAGAAAAGAGTCATCTAATTTTTCAAGTTCTTCCAAATTGAATTTTCTTTTGTCAAGGCCCCAGTTTACTTTCAATGATTCTGTTTCTCTTACTCTTACAACAGATCATTGTCATGCTTCTCCTCTACCTTCAAATGAAATGACAGAGTATGTCAATCTCAAACAGAAAATTAATCAACTGTCACTTAAAGTTTCTGAATCATACACTTAGCTATCCATACAAAGAAGTCACTTTTCTCCAATGTACCCAAATAATCACAGATTGCACCAGATCGCAAAATCGTTTTCCAATTCATTAATAGTGAGATTCTCAAGGTCATTTAGATAACGAACAAGGTCATTTTTCTGGAGGTAAATAAAAATTCAAAGATACTAGTACTGCCTTCTTCACTGTCCTGTAATCATATTGAAATTTCTTAGAGTTATCTTCGTTTTTGGTTTCCAGTCTCAGTTTTAAAAACAAATGTGAAAACGGCTTTTTAAGTCCGATGGGAATAGAAATGTCCCTATTTCCATCTTTTTCTTTCTGTATTCTTCTCTTGTGTGCAAAATGTTACTGCTTTCGGATTTCAGTAGTGCATGCGAAAACTGAGGAGCTCAAGGGGATAAATTTATCTGTGAATTTTTGCCATCAAGCCTTGTAAACATTCTCACCTAGTTCATCGCGATTTGGGGGGATTGTCATGAACCCACATCTTCAAACGTGGGGGTCGGGATCCTTTGATTTCCCTCCCCGGATACTTCATTATCTGACCTTGAGTACCATTCTCCATGGAACACCATTTTCACTACTACGCTCTTATACTATGAGTTAACAAGTTACTCAACAATATTCACTTCAGCTAAAACTTGGTCTTCACACCGTTTTGCTGCTACGGCCAAGACTTTACTCGCTTCAGATCTGTGTGAATAAGCAATGTCACTAAAGGTGTTCAATGTGTTCGTAAACATCAATTACACAAGCCATGTTGTCTATTACATTCACTTTCATTGTCTTAAAGCACTGGAGAGCAGAATGCTAGAAATTAGATACGGTTTGCTAATGGCCAATTACACAGGAAACGTCATGTTTTTGAAATGTTTTTCTTCATTGAACACATAAAACTGACAACGGAGACAATCAGACGATAAACATTAAAACATAATTTGCTTTAACCGAAAGATAGATAATAAATAGCTTTAAATTTGATTTGTTGTAATAGAACAATGAAAGGCACAGGACCACATTCTCTTTATGATTCACTCAAATATCCTCTTACACATCAACATCATTTCTAATTCACTATATCATTAATACACTGTGATATGATCAACTGTCCAGTATTTTAAAAAATAAACTATTCGGCACTATCAAGATGTCATCAAATAACACAGGCAATGCAAGGAACATCGGATCCAGTACCGATAGATCTGGCACGTGTACATGTAATGCATTCACTTGTAAAGGATGAGTAAAATTTCAACTTCAAAAGCAAAAACACTGTACACAACTACAACACTTTGTACACCATCTGTACACGACTGACAGCAAATAATTGAAGTAGCATATCCAAAGAGTTTGATAGCAAAAGACAGCACCGGTTCTAAATCGTGTATAGGGCATGTTGCTGTCAGCGTTATTATTTTGATCAGTACGAAAATTTGTATATTTACAGACGAGAACCAGCTATGTTGCCTTCAATCAGATCATCTGCTTCGCTTCAAGACGAATTCTGTCAGAGCAACAAGTGCACTCTGCTCCAAGCTCGGTTTTAGGGTGCCAATGTCCTTAATTGCTGAATCCGCATACTTTTTAGCTAGCATATATGTCTGATCTAATCCTTCACTCTGGAAACAGAACATAACATTAAGAATTAACCAGCAAAGAAAATACATTCAGCTTTATTATGTCAATCATTTAAAATATACACGATCGACTAGTATGTTCCAGTGGCATCAGAACCTGTTTGCCCGTAAAAAAATTACAAAAGTTAAGAGAAAATCCATTACAAGTAATCTTATCAGCTTATGAATAACATCACGCCTAACCGTATCTGGAAAGGTCACGTCGTTTTCACAATTCCTTTGAGAAACATGTACCCAAGTTTCAGTCACTTGGTATTACGTGTGTATTTTTTTATGAATCCTATGGTACCCATCTGCTAGTACCCTCCTGGAAACAGAGCTATAGAAGAACACCTTCACGCAATTTCTGAAAATAACTTTTCAAATTGGCAATTGAGGATGACATTTTTCCAATGCGATTTTGTGAATTACTTCCTTACTGCTTTTCGCATCTTCTCTGATCCCAAATGAAAGTATAGTTATATAAGGAAGCCTTCAACAATACGATCCACCCCAGTTCTCGAATCGTTTTGAAGCACAAGTATTGCAGAAATCTCGGTTGATCACCACTGTTCATATGTTGCAATATATTAAAAAGAACTAAAAATATATCTCAAATCATTTAATTTGTGGCCACAAATAATTTCTGTTTCCTTTTGTGTGCTATAAATGTTCAAGAAACGAAGGCCAGATAGTCAAGTCCATATGTAAAGTACGTTTGCATGTATCTTTAACCGTGCTCCACTCCAAAGAAAACACGAATTCCTAAGCCCAACCGGCACGTTTTTCTATCACTGTCGTCATAACTGTACAGTGATCAATCCGCCATTTTTCTTTTTCTGGAGCATTAACTATGTATATCAAAAAATCCCTGCCTTCGGAGAACTTCACTAGGGCTGCATTCTTGTGAAGTTTCTTGCAAAAACACCTCTTTACATAAAAACCTAACAATGTGCTACAAGGGGGTAATGGGATTCAGTGAATATACTTTGTGGGATATTTATTTTGACTTAATGCAGGCAAATGTGTACGGTATGTATACCTCAGCATCAGAGGACATTGGACAATGCTCATCAACAATGCTGCCATGGTGCAACCAATGTTACCAATGTGTCAGTGGAAATTGTATATAAATATACAAAACAGAATTACTAAAATTACTAAACTTGACGCTAATGACGATGATTGATGGTGATTGAAGAGGAGGAGGAGGAGGGCAAAGAGGAGAAGCAGCATGAGAAAAGGCGAGACGAGGAGGAGCAGCATGAGAAAAGGCAAGACGAGGAAGAGCAGCATGAGAAAAGGCGAGACGAGGAGGAGCAGCATGAGAAAAGGCGAGACGAGGAGGAGCAGCATGAGAAAAGGCGAGACGAGGAGGAGCGGGACGAGCAGGAAGAAAAGGATTAAAAAATCAAAACACAAACTCTTACCTTTGTCACTAATTCTGCAGTTCTTTTAACGTCACCGGGTTCTTTAAATTTCCGTAAAATCATTGAATTTAATTCAGGGAACTAAATGAAAGACACAGGTCCGTTTCGCTTCAAAAATATGAAGTCAGATAATGTAAGACAATAACAGTTAATAATACGAAAGAATAGGTAACAAGGAATAAAATACTAGCACTTAACTGTTAGAAGAGGAGAGACCAGAAATATATGGGTAAGGCTACGGGGTTACAGGGAAACGCGACACGTGTTTCAAAAAACTAGAATTGGGAGACAGTACGGCCCAGTTTACATGAAGATAGGGTCATCCTTCTAGAAGGGTCACTCTACCAGAAGGGTCAAAACATAGCCCTCCTTTACATGCAAAGTCAACCAGCCAGGGTCACCCCCGGGATAGGGGCAATGCCATGACTTGGTCGTGATTTTCGCGGGGTTTTTACAGCCTCTTTCCGTCTTGCTCTTATCACTTTGGCTTGCAATAGCTTTTAACTAATGTCTTCCAAAATATTCTCCACGTCGATAGGCATGAGAAGACATTTTGCTATTTGTGATCTAAAATTTGGCGCGCGAAAGTTGAAATACGTCATTGACATCAAATCAAGATAGCCCTCCTCCTATGTTCACCTTACCTTTCGCGTTTACATGGCTTAAGCAAACAAAAAGCTGCCCCCCCCCTAGGAGGGTCACCTAATTAGTTGATAGGGTGGTTCTACCTGACATGTAAACACAACCACAAAAGAATAGAGTGACCACGCTGGTACGGTGACCCTCTTAGGAGGGTGACCCTACCTGCATGTAAACAGGCCTTTAAAAAAGTAAAAAAGGTAAATAACGAACTAATTAGAGAAAAGGCGGTAGACAAATGCGTAAAATGACGAAGCACAATAGCTATTAAGAGATTAAGAAAACAGTAAAATGAAAGTGAAGAAAAGCAGAGAACAGACTAAAATCCCAAATGCGCTAAATTGAATGAAGATAACAATTTGTCACATCACTGAAAGAAGAAGGACATCCGTCCGTCCAAGCAAAAGGTAATTTGTCTACATTACAAGCAGAAAAACAACGCTTTGTCGACAGAAAGAGTTTGTCTTTTCCATCGGACTTCTTAAGGTTTCAACATGACCCCTTGGACAATGGCCTACTCCACTTGGACAATGGCCTACTCCCCTTGGACAATGGCCTGCTCCCCTTGGACAATGGCCTACTCCCCTTGGACAATGGCCTACTCCCCTTGGACAATGGCCTACTCCTCCAGCATTCACTTTATGCACATAAAGGATGAAAAGTTGAGTGAACTACGACACATGCCAGACTGATGCTTTAAAATCAAAGCTCAGTAGCACTAGACAATTGTCGGGTAACATATGGCGAAGAAAGACGCCTATTGAACCAAATAGAGGAATGGTCTGGCATACAAGAAACACTCCAGTCACTAACTACAATATGATTAGTTAGCAACTTAAGACTTATCAGATTATGGTTGATTCCTCCCATTTAAATCATCGTTTCAACAAAAGCAATTACCCGATCTGCAGCAAATAAAACTGGTGCTGTCGCTAATCCTAAATGAAGATCAGCTCCGGCTGGTTTTCCAAAGCTAGCAGAAGTGGCAGTAAAGTCCAAAGCATCGTCGACTAACTACAAAAAAAAGAGGACGAGGACAGTTATTTGTTTGTAGCACATCGTAGTAACTGGATGAACGAGGTCACCAAATTCACACTTAATCTACTGATTTTTTTAAAACTTAAGCTACAAATGCTAAGCAAATGTTCTATCGGTTAAGTTTCCATCATCAACAATTCTCTGCGAACACCTTACCTGGTTACTTGCCTGACCACTCAAACCACGAATGCTTCCTTCTTATACTGTTTAAAGGCCACCTTCATACATTTTGTTATTAGACCTAAAAATGCCTAAACAACTCTTTCAGCCACTAAGAAAAGCTAATTTTCCGACAAAATTAGGGCGCACATATGGTCGTAAGCACTTTCTGAGAACAGGCTACACTTGCCCTCTCTCGCTGATGGCGTTGTTCTTGTGGTGACGCGAATTCCAGCCTTTGGGCGTAAGATACTAATGTTATCCACTAGATTTTGGCGATTGTGGTTGACAATCACTGTCATATAAAAAACCAACCAGTTGAAAGAGCTGTCGAGCGTGACAAACTGACAAAATCTTGTAACTGGCTAGTTAATCAACTTGTCAATCAACTTAAACATTAACTTGTAAATCCACATGTAAATTAACTTAAACATTAACTTAAAATAAACTTCGTTGTCCAAAATAACCCTAAAGAATGACGATCGAAATGCTAGCAAGCACAAGGCTGGATGAAAAGACCTGACATCTAACGATTGTGGCGCACTTGAAACGTATCAAATAGAGCAAAGAAAGTTGCCAACTACGTCAAACCCTTAGGAATCAGTAGGTGTAGCAATATTTAGAGGAACCACAGGGGTCACCAAGCTTAGACTTCCCATAAGCTGTTCAGTAAAGCCCTAATCTAAATACAGATGTATTATAATTTGAGACGATAGCTGGTGTGTACAACTTTACGTGCAGTGTGCTCTACACAAATACTTCCAAGAACTGCTGCTAAATACGTTGCATACATTAAATACTATTTGAATTTCACTAGTAGATCATACCTGAAAACTTAGTCCTATATTTTTTCCAAAGCTATAGCAAATATTTTGCATTTCTTCGCTACAACCAGCAAGTAAAGCCACCTAGAACACAGGAGACGAACTAAAAATTAATAGTACATTAAAGATCTGCATAGAAGCAAAAACAGATTCGGTGGAATTACACATTTTTGGTGGTTTGTATGCTCTTTCTCTAAAGGTTATTCTAAGGGTTCGCAAAGTATAAGCGATTGTGAGTTGTTAAAGAGGAGATCGAATAGCACAGCCTATATTTTGACATTTCACTAAAACTTTCACTCAAAATTTAATAACAACACTAACAATAGCAAAAGTATAAATCACAGTTCCATATGGTATCTCTGTAATACTGTATGGCCAATTCTGTCCATCTGTCTTGCACGCAGCAAATTCATCTTATGAAATTAGATGATTCTAAAAACACACAGGAACGGTTCGGTTCCACATCACAGGGGAATTTTATAACACAAAATTCTCAAGATTCTCAAAAAGTCTATTGGGGTCAAGGTCATTTTCATTTTCAGGGAATTTCAAGAGGATTATCCAAATTCAAAAAACACTTCCATCTTATTGTCTATTAAAGAAATTATTACATCCTCTCTGCATAACCAAAAAAGAGTTAAAGGCTTGAACCTTGACTGTCCTTGTGACCTCTCAAATTTCTATTTCAATGATACACATGAACACAATTGAAAGACAATTTGATACAAATGACAACACTTACAGCTTTACAGCAGTGAGCAACTAAGCTAGCAGTCTTTTTAAATGTCTTTGACAGATAATGATTAAATCTCTGATCTGGATCATTTTGTGTAATAAGTTGCATCATCTCCCCTAAAAGGTAAAGTAACAAAAAGATACATTCTCATCCCCAGGCAGATTGTTCAAGTTCTATGTTTTTTTGGCCTCGTAAACCTATCAAAATATAGAAAAAGTGACCAAATCAGGAGCTCTTTTTCTAGCTGTGGAGTCCGAAGAACCTATACAAATTGTGAGATTGCTTGTTTGCAGGGTAAATGGATATCAAAGCTAATGAATTACATTTGTTCTGATCCTTTAGACACCAGTCGTTTTGATATGGTTGTATCAAAATGCATTCATCTTGTGAATTTGGGAAATATCCATTAATGTACAACTACATTCATCTTAAAGGAACCCTAGTAGCCTAAAGGAACCCTAGGTACCAAATTGCTTTAATAAGAATAGATGCCTTCAAAAGTACAACATAGAAATTTGACTGAATCAAATGTCTATAAGGAAACAGCACCAGTGGAATACGTACAATTTTCATAATTTCTGACCTCCTGTGACATTTTTCAATAGAGTTTACCGGGGCACAGTACAATCAGGGCATACTATAAATAAATATATATACATAAATTCCTTAACTTCAACTTAGTTTATATATACATCTGACAGTAATTTGCTTACCATGTACATACTTTGCCTATAAAAAAGGCTTCCCTACATTACAACTTCGTCTCCTCTTTTATCCTCTTTCATAGCTGGCAAAGAAATGTTTTTTACCACCACCAACATAGGCTTTTATGAGAGTTCCTAAAGTACGTACCCACCTAGCATTAACCAATACTCAAATAGTTTAAAACAAGGCCAAACACAGAAACCTGATACTGAACCTATAGCAGATTCCTAAAAGGAATTCATACTTGTATTTTAATGTTTACAGAAAGATTTTATACCATTAAATGACATTCTAACATCTTTATCACAACCAGATATCAATATAATTTCAGCAGCTCACATTCAAAATATATATTTTTTAAACTTTTAACGATTTGTTTATCAAGTGAACCCTGAAAACGTTACATCATTACCTGTTCTATAAGAATTGAGAAGTTACCTTTCACTAGGTCTTCCAGTACTTGTGATAACATCAACACGACATGAGGATTTCCAATCTGTGCTAAAGCAATGGAGGCTCTTGAAATAATGTAATCGCCTGCTAAAATGGCTTGTTTGTCAGTCCATTTTGCATTAACAGATGGTTTCTGTCGTCGTAATGTTGCTTCATCAATAACATCATCATGAAGCAAACTAGCTGTGTGTACCATTTCTGAAATCAGTGCTACTTTGTATTGCTTCTTGGACATGCAGCTAGAAATGTAAAAATGTAATTGTGAAAAGCAACTTGTGGTGACTGCATATCAGTAAATCCACAAAATGATTCTCTGAGTGTCTCCGATTGCACTAACACTGAAATAGTCGCTAAATATACTGCTACATTGCTGTTTACAATACCATGTTTAGCTGATAACAGATTTTATAATGTAACCTGCCTTAGCGGCCATCTGAATAGAACAACCAGTTGTCCACAGCCTTCATCAATTAACCAGCTATTATAATTTGCAAAGTAATTTACCTTTATACAAAGGTCACCTCTCTAACGTAGTCAGAGGCCACGTTATATGGACCAGACTAATATTCTTCTTCTGTAAAATAGTCATAACTCACCATAGACACTTGAATAAACAACTCAATCCATGCCACTTAAGAAATTATGTATCATCATAGGCAGATTTAGGTATTTCAATGAAGGGTGCTCTAAATGAGGGGGTCTGGAGACGGTTCCAAGGAGTGAAATCCCAGAAGGTATGAAAATCCTGTGGTAAAAATGCTAAATGGAGAGCAAAAATGTCTTTTGTAGTTTACTTTCACCTCCTTAAGATACTTTTGAACATGAAAATAAACACTGTCTAGATATAAGTAAATATACATCCTGTTCGTAAGTTTTTGCTTGAAATTAAATACCCGAATGTAAGTTTAAGTCTTCTGATCTCCTGACCGGTGGCACAACCCTGTATACTCCATATATGGAAGTACTATATTATGGTGGAATCAATGAAAGTGTTGCATGAGTACATAACTTTACCCCTTAGCTCCTCTTCCCTACCACTAATCTTAAAAATTCAGTTGTGTTTCTGAGGTCAACATGTACCTTTACATGATGTATCATATTACCCCTTACCCCTGGTCAAAATTGGGAGGCCACCTGAAGTACTCGTTTACCACTTTTGATCTATACATGTTAACTTCAAATCGGCCATTACGGTTTCACCATTTCGGGGATCGAGATGCCAAATTTTGTCTTCTAAATGCCATTAGCTAAATAAAAAATGAAGCCCTTCTCTCTCAGAAAAATCTCTAGTTTTTCAAAGTTTTTAACTGAAAAATCTATGTTCTTACAACCATTGTTAAAAGCACTTTGAAGGGCAACTCAGAGTATACCAGAAACTCTTGAGAGAACAAAGTAATTCAATATAGCATCACAGAATAGCATCATAATCCTGGAAATGGCCTAGCATATTGCATTATTAACACTCAATTACATTTGAAATTTAAGACGAGAGAGCAACTGTTGCAAGAGGTTTGAGGCTGTCTATACAGCGGGAATGGTAGCAGAATTCAAACTGAAGTACACAGAGCAATTGAAGCATTGGTAACATGTTGGCATGAGGGGTGCAGGCCAATAGCAAAGCAGTTTGACAGGTACAATTATGTTTGATCCAATAATGTAAAAACCAATGTCATTTTTATTGCAAAAGAGAGCCTTGTTTATCTAGGGGTTAATGGTCTATAGAAACATAAAAACTAATCATTTGAACACACCAGAATGCGTTACAAAAACATGACCATTGTTTTATTGTTGCAGGCATTCTGGAGACCACATAAACATTGACCTGCATTGTTTCATTGTTTCATTCCAGTTTCACAAGAACATGAAAGTATTGAAAATAAGATCTGTTAAGAGGTTTCAAAGCTGGACGATGCATCCTTCCAATTTTCAGGGTGTTTGAGCTCCTTTTGGACCCACCTGCATCTGCTCCTGATTATACTGCAAATGAGGCCATCCAATGTACGTCAGTTGGCTGCTTTTGTGCTTGAACATGGGTTCACGCACAAGGGAAAAATTCCAAGGAAAAGGATGCAATCACTAATCTTGTTACCAAAAAACATGTTGCAATGCAGTGAAATACAACTGACTATGTTCCATCTTTGTAGCTTTAAAAGTTTGTTATTAAAAGTACCGTTATAAAATGCCCAATCAATATTTTGCACATATTCTGTTAATTACCAGATATAATAATGACATCATCAACAATTCCCCCTTTCATACCCTACCTGTACAAAACAACCACCCCTCTGTAATGGCCAAAATTGGTCAGTCCATTGGGTGATCATTATAGGCAGGTTCCACTGTAACTCGTTATAACACTTTACAAAGACCTGCTTTCTATTTATCTCCTGACAATGCTTGGGAACACCAAACATCACCTTGAGCTCCCTAAATAGCCAAAGACCATCAGTCTCTGACTTCTGAATTTCACCACCCAACGCACTGGTGTTACAAGCAATCAGTACCTACACTACTAGAAGTCAACCTCAGCTTAATTATTAAAGAAATAACTTTCACAATCTATGGAAGCTTACCTTCCTTTGGTCATATGACTGTTACATGCTCTTGACATCAGCAGGACACAAGTTGGACGAAATAACTTGCCATGTCCATCAAAATAGTAATGTGCACAATTTTTTAAGACACTAAGATTTGTATTAAGCTCCTGCAAAGAAACAATAACAACAAAAACCTAACTCAAAATGGCAAAAAGAAGCATCTGTACAAGGGTATAGACATAGGTATTGTTGTATTAAGCACGAGCTTTGTGGAAGCATGAAGACATTGTTTACTTGTTATAAATAGGAATACAAGTTATTCATGAGTTGGTGGACCAGAACATGCTGCCTTCTTTCTGTGTACTCTCTTAAGTCAACAGGTATAGACATATATTGGCTCTACAATGTGTCTTTGCTCCATGAAATCTAATATGATGTATAAGCATAATGTATCATCTATAAAAGGTGGCATCTAATAAGAATGACTTTTGTATAAAAGGTGGCATCTAATAAGAATGACTTTTGTATAAAAGGTGGCATCTAACAAGAAAGACTTTTGTATAAAAGCCTCCGCATCTAATAATAATGATACAAAACAATTACCTTTCTAACATCTTTTGAGAAACCATGAAGTTCCTCTTTAACTACATTAAACGGATTAATTGTTCCTTTATATAGTGAGGCAAACTCAGCTCCAGCATCCCTGTGACAATAAAGAAACATACAGATAAACAAACACTTTTTACGTTAAGCACCAATTTTTCTCATACCAAAAATTTTTGTTTCTCTAACTTTTGTTTAAATTTAGAAATTTGTCTTTTCAGTAATTTTGGCATGTATAACATTAGATCCATAAAAAATTTAGTGATTTACAACTAACTTATAAGTTTTGATAATTTAATTGGTACAAGATCAACAAAAAAACCCTCATCTATTGCATTTGTTCTGTAAATTCCTGTCACATTTTCATCATGTTATTCTTTTTGCTTCTTCCCTATCATCTTTCATACTTTTCAAAGTTCATCTTATAGTTTACTTTCTTTGTGATTATTATCACTAATACTTGCTCAAAGACTCCTTCTGAAAATCAAAAGTTTTAAAGTTGATTAATATTCAGAGGAATTCATATGTGATTAAACCATTCATGTTAATATGACATGTGTGATCCCTTCTGCAAGCTTCCAAATGCCTTAGTAACCCAAGGTACACATGCAGAATTTTCTTGGCAGATCTTCATTTTGCCTGAAAGAAGATCATTTGTATTTACAGCACATATTTAACAGCACTATATTATCAATTTGGGAAGAGGGAAAGAACTGTTGGGGAAACTTTTGAAGAGGAAAAGGGAGGATTTTGGTCATCAAATGAGGAGAGAAGGTCTTGAAAAAACATCATCGTTGGGGCTGTACCAGGCAAAAGAAGAAGGG
>JANTCA010027948.1:11223-22167 GCA_024741275.1 Chironex yamaguchii | reverse complement strand
ATTACTTAAGCCCGAGCATTAAAACTAACCTAAACACGACACAACACTTAACTAAGTCTAGAAATTATACTTTTCCGTGCCTTTGCCTGGGTAATACCCACTCCTAATTGAAAACAGTAAAGTTTATTATTACTGACTAGCAAAGTCAGAATTGCTAAACTTTACATTTGATCAATTAGCAAAGACTTAGAGAAAGTAACCCAGCAAATAAATATAGAAACCAATCCTAAGGTTTAGTTTACATGCAGTTGAAAATGGTCTCAATACTTTCAGTTTGTACTTTTTAACTCTATGTGAATACTGAAAAGTATATTTTGTTGAATTTAATTGAAAATTTTCTCAATGAACTTAAGATAGTTGCTTGCGCTTAGCTGAGAATAGCCGAGTGACCTCGAGACCATTTTGACTTACATGTGAACTATACTTAAAACATACTCATAAACACCGAACTGGAAACTTTTAGATAATAAATAAGTAGTGTGATTCATGATGCAGTGGTGAATCTCAATCTAGATCTATTTCAATTGAAATAGTCATCATTTCCGATACCTTTATCGAAAATCAACTTTCACTAACTTAATCCTACTGTTATGGCCTATATTACCACATATGAAAAGAAAATGTTTAACGGCATACGGGTTGAAATGTGAGGATATTTGCGCACCATTCTCTGTGACCCATATAGAATAAAGGACTTTTAATTTCCACAAACATAATCTAAATTAACACCCATTCTGAGTTCAAACATGCTCATGTTTAACCTAAACGTAGTGGATGTCAAAAATCACGTTCTAGCAAATGTATAGAGCTTTCAGTGAACTGCTTTATTTTCATAGTTGGTCAGTTGCCTTCCCATAAACTTATCCCATCCAGCAGTTTTAGTCACCACACTTTGAGCTGGAGGGAGGAGAGAATGTCCAAGGTTTATTTAGGACCAGCACACCCTACTGAAATTATCCACAATTACTTTTATATCCGTGCAAAGCAATAAAAGCAAAGACAGTTAAACAACTGTCTGCTGTGATGGAATTTGAAGGAGAATAATACTAAATTGAAAATCCTACATCACCGATATAGTTTTGCTCTTGCAGTTGTAAGATGTTAATGTTTTAAATTCAAACCTGGGTTGCAAAGGCTGTCATTTTGCTGTGGCTAAATTCTATGTTCGAATACTTCCGTGTAAATCCTAAGTCATGTACTTTTTAATCTCGCAGTTGTAGGATTTAATGTAGTAGGTTTAAACTTCTATTAATAGTCTGGGTCTTTGTTTGTGGCCACAGATTCCTCACATTTCTATATAAACCTTAACAGCAAATTTTCCTTAGTCAATTCAAACCCTAGCCTCGGTTACCATATAAGTATTTGTAAAGATATTTTTCATGCAAAATGAAATTTCAAGTGAAATTTCCTAAAACGGGTATGCCCTTTCTAGCCAGTGAAGCCAATTAAGGGGTTGATAAATAAAGTCAATACTATGAATGTTGATGCAAGAAAGGCTAACATGGGACAGCAGGGAACTCCGTATGTGACTCAAGTAGCAAACAAGCCCTGTAGTAAATGCAGACATCACATTTAATAACGGAAGGGTATCAATGGTTCCGGATTCGTACGTTTTGGGGTATGTTTGTGGGAGGAAAGAAAGTATCCTGCGTTAAAAAAATACACCCAGGGTTACAGCTGACGTTCCAAACACAAGTGTTCCTGAAAAGACATGCCAACGTAATTATGTCCTCTATAATTAGAATCCTCTCCTTTCCTCTTTCACATTTTATCATCACAAGACGCGCATCCTTTCTTTCTTACTTGCAGTGTCAAAATACTTTCCCTATATCATTGCGCAGTCTTATAACAAACACTATCTTGTTTTCTGTATCATGCATTACTTCCCTGCCTTGGTGCCATATTTTGAAAAGTAATAATACTTCTTCCTCATAATCTATTTTCTTTATTCGCTTAATTTTTGTAATTCCTTTGCTGTCCAACCCTTCCCAGTTTTTGTTGCATATTTTTGTAATGAACTTTACTATCATTCTTGCTGAATGCCTCTGACTTTATCTATTTCTTACTTTTCTATCTCCAGTATTCAACAGTACGTCCGTCTTCAATTCATACTTGTAACAATGTTGCAACCAACACTCTCATATCTTAATCTGGAACATTCTTTTTGTCCTTCTTGTCTCATTTAAACCTTAATAATGTCTTTTAAATTGTGCCTCGTCTCTCTTTTTCTGGTATCAGTGTCCAAAAATGTATTTTTTGACTACCATTTCTCTTAACAAACATTGCCTTTCTTTCAAATAACTAATATTGAATCACACAATACATTCATTTTTGTTACGATATGTCATGTTATAGAGGAGATTTGAAGAGAAAATGTTGAGAAGTGAAAGCATAATGTCTGAAGAAGAGGGCATCACCTTTGAAGAAAATGGAATAATGTCAAATTAAGAGGGGATCTTATTTCAAGGAATGGGTATAAGTACTTGGAAAATAAAGTTTGAGGACGAGGGCATAATGTTGAAAAGAGAAGGCATAAAGTTGTAGGAAGAGAGTATCATCTATGGAGAAAGGGAAATAGTTTATAAGGTTTAATGAAGAGAGCATAATGTTGAATGAAGTAGACATGACGTTTGAGGAAGAGAAGCTAATGTTTAATGGACTGGGCATCATGTTTGAAGAAATATGCATAATTCTTAGAACAGGACATCAGCTTGGGAGAAGGGAAACAAGACTGACCATTTTGAGGAAAGAGCTCATAGAGATCATGCATAGTAAACAGCAAATGTAAAAGATTTGATATACCATAAAAAGGAAAAGTGTTGAAAATGGTGATGTTTGTTGCTATATAGGAGTACTAGCTAACAGTGTTTAAGAACGAGAAACAAGAATGTACTGCTCACAGATGCATTGTTGCAAGAGGGAGCATGATTGGAATACTGATAATAAAAGATGCAATATTTAGGGAAGCCGCTAAATGGAGATACCAATAATAAAATCATCACATAAGAATTATGCTGAGAAATACAAGAAACTAAAAGGGAATAGAGGTAAGACTAATCATTGGATGCAAAGTTTTGAATAGCATGGAATACAACATTACATCTGGTAGAGTACAATAGTGTTAAAGGCATAGAGAGGGAGGATACGGCTAAATTATCATAAGAACATAGCAAAATCAACAGATTGAGACCGAAATAATATTGAGGAATGCAAAAAAACATGAAAAGGAAATGTGAATCATGTTATTGTTATGACGTAAAGGAGAGCAAGTATTGATAACAATTCATTCCGAAAGACTTGTTAGACAAATTTGATACAAAATTGATACGGTCAGGTTGAGACAGTAATAACAATCAGGGATAGAGGAGTTGTATAGCACACAATTAAGAATGAGGAATTTGCACAAAGCAAAGGCAGCAGAAATAATGAATATCACTAATTGCAAAGTGAGAGTTCCCCTAAAACCTAAAAAAATATTTAATGAATGGAGTAGGTTTTACTGTTAGAAGGAGATAGCGAGGACAGCAGGATGGAACTAAGGGGATTCCTTGTGATGAAAGACACAGATGACGACATTAGATGAAATCAATTGCGACACTGCAGAGTACTTGAAATATTTAATAGAAAGCAATGTATTGTGAGAATTTTGTTGGGCGACAAGAGATTAGCAACTGGTTTGCATAGCGCTGTAAAACGTTGGAACGGAGACATGCTGGACAGCAGAATAGAATAAACTAATTCAGTATAATCAAGCTGCTCGATGAAGGGAAGAGAGGAAATCAGTTGCAAGAAAAACAGCATTTGATCTCAGAAATTACCTAAACAGAATAACTCGTTCAGCAATTGTTTACAGAGTTTGGTTAAATGGTAGGAAAGGGAGACAGCCAAGGCAACAGAATAGCATAGAATAATTCTGGATAATCAAGTAGGGAGACGAAGGAAAGGGAGGAAGTCAGTTGCAGCGACACTGAAGTATTGAATATCAGCAATTGTAATAAAAGACTTTCGCTAGAACTCAAGGGATTTTTAACAAATGACTTGCAGAGTGTAGTTAAACTTTCTGTATGAAACAAGCAGGGCACAAAATGGGACATAAAGATTCTTTGTAATAATGGGGGCTTGACTGCGCAAAGGGAGGACATCAGTTGCAGGGACGCAGAGTACAGGAAGAACTGAGTCTCATCTAAAAAATGTAAGATTTTTAAGACTTGTGAGTAAATGGTGGGAAAGAGACAACCATTGTAACAGAATAGCATAGAATAATTTTGCATAATCAAGTAGAGTGACGAAGAAAAGAGAGGAAGTCATTTGCAGTGACACATAGAGTATTGAATATTTCCAATTGCAATGTGCGAGTGTCGCTATAAGACAAAGGAACATAAATAGATGGCTTACAGCATGTAGTTAAATTCTCAGTATGGGAAAAGGAAGACAGCGCAATGAGACTGAAAAGATAATTTTGGAGGATTGGGGTTTGATTGCGCGAAGGAAGTAAATCAAGTTATGGTAGCATTAAATATCAGTAGTTTATGAGGAGTTATGAGGTTTATCAGTAGTTTAGTAATATGAGGATTTTGTTAGAACGCAGGATACTTTACAATTGCCTTACAGGATGTACTTAAACTGTGTAGAGGGTATAAGAGCTTCATTACAATAGAACAGTAGTGATATATTGTGAATAGGGGGAGTTGACTCCGTGGAAGGAGGGTATCAGTTGCTGTCACAAGAGAGCTTGATTGATGGAAAATCATGCAATTAATGTAAGAATTCTGCTAAAAGGCAAATCGTGTTTAGCAAAAAGGTTTACAGAGAGTCATAAAATGTTAGGAACGATACAGTGAAGACAGGAGAGTAAGCGCGTATAGTCAAGTAGCTTGACGAAAGGCAGAAAGGAAGTCGATTGCAAGGACGCAGGAAGTATTGAACATAAGCAATTGCAATCTGACAATGTTGCAAGAAGGAGCAATATTTACAATAAGTGGCTTAAAGAGTATGGCTGAATTGTATTAAAAAGATAGCGAGGACAGCGGAAGGGGACTGAAGTAATTCATTGTGATAAAGGGTGTTTGGAAGGCGTGAGGATAAGAAGTCATTTGTAGGGAGTAGAGAACTGGTTGCATTAAACATTAGCAGCTGCAATATGAATGTTTTGCTGGAAGGAAAAGGATACATGACTAATATTTTGCATTGTATGGTTAAACTTTGGTAAGAGGTAGGTAGTACAGCAGAACAGGATAGACGTGATACTGTATGATGAAGTAGCTTGACAAGGGAATATCGATGGCTGGAATGTAAAATAATGAATATTATCAGTGGCAATGGGAGAATTTTGGCAAAACGCAAATAATAACTAATAAGTGGCTTACAGGGTGTGGCAAAATTGAGAGGAGGTATTTGAGAGAACAGCAGAATGACACAGAAATGAGAACGTATCATTAAGTAGCTTGACAACGTCAAAAGAGGAAATCAATTGCAGCTTACTAGAAGTAGCAAATATCATAAATTAGATGTAAAACTTCTGCAAAACGTCAGTAGTTTTTCAGCAAAATGTTTAAATGCTCGCAGTTTTAGAATTTCTATAGGACAAATAGTACATTAAAGGCAGGACAACAGAGTAGCATAAAATGACTCTGGATAATCGAGTAGCTTGAGGAAGGGAAGAGAGGAAATCAATTCAGGGAGCATTGAAAAGTCAAATGCCATCATTTAAATCTATGAACGTCGCTACAAGGAATTAGTTGACTAGAAACTAAACAGATAAATTACTATTGACTTCCAGGATGTAGATAAATAGCTGGGATGGAAGAGGAAGAGCTCTCTTCACAGCACAGAAGAGGGACAGAAGTCATGTTTTGTGTTAAGTGGGGCTTGATTGCTCAAAAGGAGAAAATCAGTTGCTGCCACATGATGTCTGGATGTATTGTCATACATTCAATGTAAGAATTCTGCTAAACGGCAGTTGCTGTTTAACATAAAGGTTTACAGAGTGTGATTAAATGTTAGGAGGGAGACAGAGAAGACGAGAGAGTAGGATAGAGTAGTTCCGTATAATAAAGTAGCTTGAGGAATGTCTGGGAGGAAATTAGTGGCAAGGACGCAGAGTATTGGATGTATTGAATCTCATTCAGGTATGAATTTCGCTAAAGGGCAAAACCTGTTTAGTAAACGCTTTGCAGAGTGTTTTTAAATGGTGGGAATTTGACAAGGACAACAACAGGTTAAAAATATCTGTTGTATGAAGTTGCTTGTTGATGGGAATAGTTACTTGCAGTGACGAAGAGTATTGGATGTATTTAATCTCATCTATTAAATGTAACAATTTCGTTCAAACAAAGTTCAATGGTTGTTTAGAAGAAGGCCTACAGATTGTGGTTACATTTTGTGAAGAAGATAGGGAGGTTAACAGAGTTTTATAGAATGATTGTGTATAATCAAGTAACTTGAGCAAGGGAGCATTGGAAATTACTCGCAGGAATGCATATTACTGGATGTATTGAATGCAATCCATGAAATGTATCATTTGTGCCTAACTTCAATAATTGTCAGCTAATGGTTTTCTGAGTGTTTTTCAGTGGTGGAAGGAGACATAGAGGATGGCAGATTAGGATAGATTAGTTCTGTATTGTCACCCAACCAATTGTGGAAATCTGTTGTAGCGACACTGCGAGTGTTGAATATCATCAACTGCAAATGTGGGAGTGTCGCTTGAGTCTCACACTTTGTGGTTTAGCTGTTCTAAGAGAAATAGGAAGAACAGCAAAGTGGGTCTGAAATGATACTTGCTTATCAAAGGGCCTTGAAGGCGTAAAGAGAGAACATCAATTTTATGGAGAAGAGTACTCGCAGCTCTAAATATTGGTATCTGCAATGTGAGAAGAGGTATTTAGTAAGAAAATCATACTTGATAAGCAGGGTTCTCTTAATGTGTCAGCAGGAGGTAGATTGCAATGCAGAATAGGATAGAAGAGATACTGTAAGATGAAGAAGCTAGCCGAAGGGAAGACGGAAAATCAGACCGGAAAAAGGCCAATAGTAGTATCGATTTTCATCAGTTTGAAAGCGAGAATCTCGCTTAATTGTGAAAGGTATTTGATAAATGACTTGCAGCCTACGTTTTTACAGTAAGGAGGGGATTAGGAGATTACCAGAATGGGACAAAAGTGACACTTTATGATAAAGTAGCTTGATGACGTGGAAAGAGGAAGTCAATTGCAGAGAGCAGTGTAATAAAGTATTAAGTCTCAGCAGTTGAAATATGAGAGTTTTGCTATTGCGCAAAAGGTATTTTGTAAGTTACTTGTATGACGTAGTCCAACTCTATTAAGGGTGTAGGGAGAACAGCGCAGTGAGAAATAGGTGATAGCTCGTGGAAAAGGTCTGTTTGGCTGAAAAGAAAGAACTCAGTTGTAGGTAGTAGTGTTATTGATTATTGTCCATTATGTGAAAGTTTTTTGTTAAATGCAATGATTGTATAGGGAATGGTTTGTTGGCGAAAGAAAGAGGGCAACAGCAGTTTGAAGCAGCTTGATGAAAGGAGGAGGACAATCAGTTGAAGGAAGAGAGACTATCGAAGACCATCAGTTGTAATCTGAGAATATAGTTAAAACACAAAAGATATTTTATAAATGACTTAGAGGATGTACTTTAACTGTGAGAATAGGATAGGGAGAACAGTAAAATGGGACAAATTAGATACTTTGTGTTGAAAATGGCTTGTCAGCGTGAAGGCAGGGTATCAGTTAAAGTTATCAGAATACTGAATAAAATGAAAATCATCACTACATGTAAGGAATTTCTTAAACAAGATAGTTGTTCAGCAAATGGCTAACAGAGTGTAGATAAATTGCGGAATGGAGAGATTGGACGGAAGAACAGGAAGGACGTAATACTGTATAATGAGCTAAAAAATAATTTAGAGTCCGATTAAGTTTTGAGAAGGAGACAAGGAGAGCAACGGAATGGGACAGAAATGACAACACATGATCAAGTAGCTTATCAAAGGGAAGAGAGAAAATCATATGCAACAAGGCAGAACAATAATAGTATTGAATATCATTAGTTTGAATGTGAAAATTGTGTTTAAATCTAAATGAAAGCTAATTAATAGTTTTGTGTATGATTAAAATTTGAGAAGGAGATAGGGAGAACAGCAGAATGGGATTGTAAGATCACGCAACTTATCGATGGAAAGAGAGAAAATCATATGCAACAATGCAGACCAATAATAGTATTGAATATCATCAGTCTGAATGTGAGAATTGTGCTTGAATACAAGTGAAAGGTAATATATAGTTTAGAGTCTTATTAAACTTTGAGAAGGAGATGGGGAGAAGAACATAATACGAGAGACGTGATCGTCTGTGATTAAGTAGGCTATCGAAGGGAAGGAGAGAAAATCATATGCAGGAAGTCAGACCAACTATAGTATCAAATATCATCAGTTTGAATGTGCGAATATTGTTTGAATGCAAGTGATAGCTAATAAATAGTTCAGAGTCCGATTAAGCTTTGAGAAGGGCACAGGGAGAACAACAGAATGTGACAGAAGTGATACTGTAAGATCAAGTATATTACCAAATGAAAGTCATCAAATTAGATGCAACATGCAGACCGATAATAGCATCGAAAATCATTAGTTTGAAAGAAAGAACTATGCTTGAGCGCAAACGATAGCTAATAAATAGTTCAGGATGCGATCAAACTTTGACAAGGAGACCGGGAGAACAACAGAATGTGACGGACGTGTTGCTGTAAGATCAAGTAGCATACCGAAGGGGAGAGAGAAAATCAGATGCAACATGGCAGACCAATATTTGTATTGAATATCATCAGTTTGAATGTGAGAATTTTGCTTGAAAGCAAACGAAAGCTAGTAAATAGTTTAGAGTCCATTTAATCTTTGAGAAGGAGACAGGCAGAACAACAGAATGTGACAGAAGTGATACTGTAAGATCAACTATCTTAACAAATAAAGGAGAGAAAATCATATGCAACAAGGCACACCGATAATAGCATCTAATATCATTAGTTTGAAAGAAAGAACTATGCTTGAGCGCAAAAGATAGCTAATAAATAATTTGGACTGCCATTAGCTTTGAGAAGGAGACAGGGAGTACAATAGAATGAGACAGAAGTGATATGTAAGACCAAGCATCTCATCGAAGGAAAGGGCGAAAACCATACGCAACAAGGCATACCAATAATAGTATTGAATATCATCACTTTCAATGTGAAAATTTTGCCTGAATGCAAACGTAAGCTAGTGAATAGTTCAGAGTCCGATTAAGATTTGACAAGGACAAAGGGAGATCAACAGAAAGGGACAGAAGTGATACTGTATGACCAATCAGCTCATCGAAGGAAAGGGAGAAAACCATATGCAACAAGCCATACCAATAATAGTATCGAATACAATCAGTTTGAATGTGAGAATTTTGCTTGAATGCAAGTGACAGCAAATAAATAGTTCAGAGGGCGATTAAGCTTTGAGAAGGAGACAGGGACAACAACAGAATGTGACAGAAGTGATACAGTAATATCAAATATCTTACCAAAGGAAACAAAGAAAATCGGATGCAAAAAGGCAGACCAATAATAGTATCAAATATCATCACTTTGAATGTGCGAATATTGCTTGAATGCAAATGATAGCTAATAAATAGTTTAGAGTTCGATTAAGCTTTGAGAAGGAGATAGGGAGTACAACAGAATGTGACAGAAGTGATGATGTAAGATCAAGTATCTCACCAAAGGAAAGAGAGAAAATCAGATGCAAGAAGGCAAACCGATAATAGCATCAAATATCATTCAATCGAAAGTAAAAACTTTAATTGAATCCAAATGATAAATAAGAAATAATTTAGACTGCGATTAGCTTTGAGAAGGTAACAGGGACAACAACAGAATGGGACACAAATGATACTGTATGATCAAGCAGCTTTTCGAAGGGAAGAGAGAAAGTCAGATGCAACAAGGTAGACCAATATGTGTATTGAATATCATCAGTTTTAATGTGGCACTTTTGCTTGAAAGCAAACCAAAGCTAGTAAAGAGTGAAGGGTCCGATTAAGCTTTGAGAAAGAGACAGGGAGTGCAAGAGAATGCCACAGAAATCATACTATAAGTTCAAGTAAATTATCGAAGTAAAAGAGAAAACCATATGTGAGAAGGCAGACAATTAATAGTATAGAATATCATCAGTTTGTATGTGAGAATTTTGCTTGAATGCAAACGAAAGCTAGCAAAAAGTGAAGAGTCCGATTAAGCATTAAGAATGAGACAGGGAGAACAACGAAATGCGACAGAAATCATACTATAAGTTCAAGTGACTTATCGAAGTAAAAGAGAAAACCAAATGTAAGAAGGCAGACAATTATTAGTATAGAATATCATCAATTTGTATGGGAGAATTTTACTTGAATGCAAACCAAAGCTAGTAAATAGTGAAGAGCCCGATTAAGCTTTAAGAAGGAGAAAGGGAGAACAACAGAATGCGACAGAAATCGTACTATAAGTTCAAGTAACTTATCGAAGTAAACGAGAAAACCATTTGTTAGAAGGCAGACAATTAATAGTATAGAATGTCATCAGTTTGAATGTGAGAAATTTGCTTGAATGCAAACCAAAGCTAGCAAAGAGTGAAGAGTCCGATTAAGCTTTAAGATAGAGACAGGGAGAACAACGGAATGCGACAGAAATCATACTATAAGTTCAAGTAACTTATCGAAGTAAAAGAGAAAACCATATGAAAGAAGGCAGACAATTAATAGTAAAGAATATCATCAGTTTGTATGGGAGAATTTTACTTAAATGCAAACCAAAGCTAACAAATAGTGAAGAGCCCGATTCAGCTTTAAGAAGGAGACAAGGAGAACAACAGAATACGACAGTAATCATACTATAAGTTCAAGTAACTTATCGAAGTAAAAGAGAAAACCATATGTA